>JAGSMR010000035.1:2067500-2137500 GCA_029286605.1 Sericinus montela | reverse complement strand
GGGGAGCCAAAGAGACTTGATCGTCAAGTGTAACTTCGTTTCTCTCTAATTCGTCATTATCTTCTTACACGCACGTCTAAGATCCAATTGCTTTCACTCTTTGGGAACTTTGCCCTCGTGTTCTTCGAAAGTTAGCCTCAACCTCTTTTAATTCATTCGCGCGTACATAAGCAATAATACATGCAATAAACTTTCGACGTCCGGCCCCTTTCTTTCGTGGGCGTTCAGATACATTCCAAGCGGCGATAGACCCACCTAGCTGTCAAGTTGTTCCAGATTGGCTCCGGTGAAAAGTAGGTCTAGATGACTTAAAAGTCGCAAACCTAAGTCTATTCTAAAATAGGGAAATGCATAAAGATAAGAAAAACTTAATGGCTTATACAATTCTGCTGGGTGTACTATGGGATATATATTGACTCTAATTCAATCTTACCACCTGCTAATTGTACACATAAAAATATACTTCGATTTGTTTATCATTTCTATTACTATTATTTAATCATATACTATATTAAAACATTTAATAATTAATTGACCCAAACTCATGAATCCCCACCATTCAGGGGTTTATTCCAAATATTAGACAGAAGTTTGTTTTTCCCGGAAACCCAGTGCGTTTTTCGCGGAATTTTCTGCCTCGCACTTGCACTTTATGGAATGTACTGCCGTCAGCGGTTTTTCCCGATCGATACGACTTAGGGACCTTCAAGAAAAGAGCCTATACCTTTCTCAAAGGCCGGCAACGCATCTGCTATTCCTCTTGTATTGTTGGTGTTCACGGGCGGCGGTGATCACTTACCAGCACATGAGTCAAAGGGTTTTTTTTATAGAATAAGAATAAGGGGCAAACGGACCTGCCCGTTTGCCCCTTATTCTATAAAAAAAAAACCTTTGACTGATAACATTTTTTGGGCTGAGCCTGGTGGCCTTCTTTATGAAAAAACTCATTGGTACAAGCTGGGGTTCAAACTCGGGTCTCATGACTCGAATTTTGGTTTAACCAACCACTCGGCTATCTTGACGACAATACACACGCCAATGAAATAAAATAACACATTACAAAATAAATGTACTACTTTAATCATTTACCTTTTAATCTACTTACGAGTATTTATAGCTTTGGCTACTGGGTATTTATCAGACATGCCATACACATTTCTGTGTTCTTACGACGCAGAAAAAAATAATGAAGTGGATAAAAGAAGCAATTAACTAATGAGGCGTTCCAATTACTCACAATTACGTCTTACCTGAGTCAATTGTGTGATGGTGTCCGAACGTACCTGTCCCTTACTTACTTATCTTCACGCACAATCCCTGACGGGGTAGCCAGAGAGAACAGATCGCCAAGTGTCACGATCTCTACATACCTCTTTCGCTTCTTTCAGATTCATCATCTTCTTCATACATGCACGTCGAGGTATCTGAGTACTCTTGATCCTCCCCTCTTCGAGCAATTTGCTCACATGGTCTTCGAAAGTTAGTCTCGATCTACCTCGAGCCCTTTTAATGTTAATGTTAACTTTTTTTATGGTTAATGATCCTATACACGTGCGTGTTATCGATTTTTTTCCGAGGAATTGTTCGGATTAATCCCAGCCGCTGAATTTCACCTTCGTACGCCGTATCGTAGCCAAAAATTCTATCAATACCATCTTGATGCTTTGCATTCCACCACAGTGCGTTTTTCGCGGAATTTTGTGCCACGCACTTGCACTTTATGGAATGTGCTGCCGTCAGCGGTTTTTCCGGATCGATACGACTTAGGGACCTTCAAGAAAAGAGCCTATACCTTTCTCAAAGGCCGGCAACGCATCTGGATATTCATGGGCGGCGGTAATCACTTATAAACTAAACTACTAAAAATTTACACACACGATTATCTGGGTTGGAAAGATTTACAAGAAAATGTTAGAATCTTGACATTTTAATCTTTAAACTATAACATTTTCATTTGAGGAACTACGTGAACGAGTGGCGTACACATTGGTTTTTATGGTGTCGCCAGTTCTGAGAAATTCTGGTCTGGTTAATGGTAGAAACTTTTTCTACATTTTCTCGGGTCTAGGCATGTTTATGGTACCTTCATTGTTTCTGGTTTTATAATACACCTTCTCCATTAACCAGACCATGTGGTCATACTCATGTGTATTATGGAATCCGAAACAAGAAAGGTGCCACTGAATGTGGAAAAAGTGTTTTTCCGCGTTGTCTTGACCGTGAATCGAACCGGGACCTCAGAGCTGGCGACACAATGAAAACCAGTGTGCACACCACTCGTCTACGGATGTCGCCGTATCAATTAATGACACGTGTAACCCGTTAATAATTAAACGACGCCCACTCATTGCATTGTGCAAGCGATTTGACATCTTGTCCCTTGGCACAAGGCCTTGATGTAATCAACGGTGAGGTCAAGGGGTGTGCCATGGGTGTTAGTTCCCCGTAGGCGGAAACGTGTTTGTGTCCCAATGAGTTATGTGTTATCTGTAGACCATTAGTACCGTTGTTAAGTTCCACATTAATAGTTTTGAGAAAAAAAAAACATCTTCACGATATATATATATTTAGGTCAAAGGAACTTAATTGTCTAGACTTGACCTCTGTCTACCCCTGTATTGAGAATTACGTGAAGATATATATATCATCACGATATTCCCAATACTGGGGTGGACAAAGGTCTAGACAATCAAGTCCTTTAAGCCCTCGTTTCACCGCTAATATTGTTGGAACAACGTGACAGGTGTTGAGCCAGTCGGTGTGTCTATGTCTTAGCCAACGATATAATTTCTTTTTTTTATTTTATTTATTTAAGCTTCAATGCACAGTGTAGTACATATGGCGGACTTAATGCCAAATGGCATTCTCTACCAGTCAACCATCAGGCTAAACAGAAATAAAATGTATTAGCAGTGCAGTTAAATAAAGTGAGAGAGATCTTAAATAATGTGGCAAATACAAAAATATTACATAAACACACGGACGATACATTATATACATAAATATATATATACATATATATATACATATATATATATACATATATATATACATAGATATATAAATACATATAAATATATATATACAAATATATATACACATAGAATATTTATGTTGTTAAGAGTAAATGACGAAAAACAAATAAATCGTACATAAGTTTTTGAAAAATCCCATTGGTACAAGACTATCCCATGGTATCAAGATATGGTACCTGGATCGTACTCGGGTTTCTTGACTCGATTTCCGATCACCCAACCACTCGGCTATCGTGATTTTTTTATGATATTAACTGTTAATATTACATAGACGACCCGATAGCCAAGTTGGCAGTGAGCTTGTATTCAAAAGCTAGGAATTCGGGTTCAAAACACGCTAAGCGCTTATAAAGTATTTCTGCGTCGAACAATGTTTGAACCGAGTCATGAATTATTATATAAATCTCGGCGTAGGGTAGGCCACTTGAGGCAACTCGTTGTTAGATCCGTCTTGAGCCATATCAGAATACTGATCTAAATGGGTGGAAACGTAGTGAGTTCGGTACAGGAAGATGACCGTTCACACTGCCGTCCGTTTCGTCAGTGAAGACCCGAGAATATTCTGAAGACACTATATATCAGAAGTCAAATGACATTGACAACACATAGTAGTCAAATCCGCTCTGTCACTTCCTGTATCGACCCTACTCAAGCGCACTACTTGACGTTTCCGAAGACTTTTAATAGATGGCGTTGTAACCAAAATTGTTGCCTTTATCTTGATTCTGCGACATAAATATGTATTATTTTTTAAGTGTATATTATTGTTACTAAACAAACAACGGTTGTAACAGTCCTCTGTTGGACCTATGCATCGCCCGTGGAGATGGTATGCCATGATCGGTAAAAGGATAGCAGTTCCATACATCTTGCAACTTGTAGGCTGACCACATATCACATCAGGTGGATCGAATGACAAAATTGTCTAGACCTCTAAAAATTCTAAAATTGGGAAATACGTGAAAATAAAAAAAATTGTGTGGTTATAAAAAACTAAGTTTTTAATTTATCGTGTGGTATCTCTTATTTATTATTTATTTATTATATCTGATGTATGTACCGCTCTTTTTCTTCCCTTTGGGGGTTTGTTATGTGTTCCCTTAGTCTTATATTGAATATAGCATTACCCACTGAAAGGCGTCGGACTATTTCGAGAAACACTATTCGTTGATAAGGCAGAGGGGTGGAGGGCGGCAGCGGTACCGGATTAACCACATAGCAAGGGCAACAACTGCTACGGCTCAGTGTATTATCAAATCAAATAATTTATCTATCCATATTTATAACATCCGTCGATCATAATTTTTTTAATCTACCACCGTTTCACCGACTTTCCCCTTAAATGAAGGCTTATTTCTTTTATCCAACTGCGTATACAACCCGTATTTCATGTTCTGTAATCAGATTTTGTTTTGAATTGTTTTAAGTAAATCTAGGTATGCTCAATAGTAATTAGCTACGGGGTTTGAGCTTGCTTAATCCGTTCTAATCTAAGCTGAGCTGCGAGATAAGATATTTAATGCATTGTTCTGAGGCGAAATACGTTGCGAGTTGTCGGTGGTGGTAGGTTATATTTTACCTGGTTTCGAGTGGAGTGGTGGTGGTGCATGTAAAAGAATTAGTGCTGGGGCTATGGGATGGAGGGTAGCGCACTTCTCTTCGGACCAGGTAACATATGACCTAATTTTTGCTTGCGGAACGGTGCAATGTAATTATTTAATAAGAACTTTTTTTATCTTGGGTGGAAGGTGGGTCGAAGAGAGGTCTAGAATAGACCTCTGTCTACCCCAGTTTTGGGAATTGCGTGAAGATATATATTATATTTGAAATATAAATTTTTATGGTTATTGAAGTGCGATAGAAAATAATGTATTGACACAGTTCTATCTTTATCTTAAGAGCACTTGATGGTACTTGTCTTAATGATTTCAAGTGAATGGAAGAAACATATTGAGATAATTATTTTATGATAATATCGGCTATCCGATCATCAACTAATTTATTAACTTACAATACAATAAATTATTTAATACATTAAATAAATTAAAATAATTTTAATTATTTTACGTCAGTTTATGCACAGTCCCTGACCAGGTAGCCAGAGGAAACATTTCGTCAAGTAGCACGATTCTTACATACCTCTCGTATCTTTCCAATTCAACATTTTTTTTCAACATTAATTTTCTTCTTTCAAGCACGTCTAGTTATCCGAGAACTATTGACCTTCCACTAATGTTTTAATCTATTATTATGTATTATATTCCCTAACGAGCCTGTAAATGTCTACTGGAAGACAAAGGCCTCTCCCTGGAGATGGAGATTGCCGTAATCGTCACGGTTGACATGCAGATTGGTGATCGCAGTACCAGATAGCTCGCACAGTAAACACTGCTGCTCCTCACCGGTCTTCACGACACCTATATGTGGTTTATAGTTCCGTTAGCCGAGTGATTGGCTGATCGGAATTCGAATCCAGAGACCCGTGACTCGTATCAATGAGTTTTTTTTTTTTCAAAACTTATGTGCGATTTATATCATTGGTTTGGACATAAAGACGGCGATAGGCTCACCTGTCACGTTGTCCGAAAAATATCTTCGGGGGAAGGTGGGTCGAAAGGACCTGTCTAGACCTGTCTACTGTTTTGGAAAATTTCTTTTTTTTTTAAAGAAGTGAAAGACGTATGTGAGGATCGTGAGAATTGGCGATCTGCTCTTACTTCGATGTGTGTAATTTTCTATATTAAAAACGGGAAGAAACTTGGCATATCAAAATATATATGATTTTAAAAGCAATGTATTCAATAGATAGTAGTTTTTGCATGGTTTTACAGCCTTGCCGTTACAGATGTGTAACTAATTAAGTTAAAAGCCTAGAAGCCAATGAAAAGTGAGCGTAAAATAGAGTTTTTTGATTAATTCTAATGAAAATCAAACAATCTCAATGTTTAGGATTATTAATGCAACATTTTTATTAATCAAAAATTTAAATGTGACTTTTATTCTTCTTTTAAACATAAGTAAATAAATAAATTTGGACACCGTCAGACACATTGTTCTGATTCTAAAGTATGTAGTTAAAGCACTTGTGGTCTGTAAGTACATACTTTAGAATCAAAAACAATGTAGTTACACAAATTTTTTTATGTATTTTTTTAATAATGTTCTATATTTTATTTATACTATAGATAGTGTGCCTAATGTTGGAATTAGTGTCCTAATACGCTCCAAGGACTCGATAAAAATCAGTGCTGTATTTAAGTTTTGCTCAGCCTTTGAGTTTGTCACAATCAAAATTTTATGAGTTTTGATATTAATTTAAGAGATAAAGTGTTTAAGTTATTATTTATTTAAGTTTTATTATTTTTTTATAGTGAAATTCTCTTGCGAAAATAAAGTTATTCTATTAAATTTGGATCTCGAGTCGAGAGAATCGAGTTTGAAGTTCGAATGATGAGCTCGTACCTACGTAGCTTATGTACTTATATCGTTGGCTTGGACATGAATACGGCGACAGGCTAACCACCTGTCACATAGTCATGCCATAACATGTATTGAGATGTCTGAAATTTGCCGCATGGTTTCAGCGCAACAAAATACCATATCCTGAGTTTCTCGGTTCTTTAAACCTATCCAAAAAGTAAATATATTTTCAGCCAGGCCAGACCCTGGAGAAGGACATGGAGAGCCATGAGTTACCCACATCCAACGTGAAGTTCGGCTGGATCAAGGGCGTTTTGATGCGATGTCTCCTCAACATCTGGGGCGTGATGCTGTTCTTGCGGCTGTCGTGGGTAGTGGGGCAGGCTGGAGTCAGTGGGTATCATGCAGCTTAACATTAACTTATGCTGGACAGAGCTTCAGATAATAGGATAGTATTAACTCAAGGCTATCTATATTCCTATTTCATTTCACGTTACGACGTATTTCCAGAAAGATGTTATGAATTTGGATAAATTAATATTAATTTTTGTATAATTTAATGAATAAAATGATTAGATATATACTGGTATTTGTAATGAATTAGGATGTACGGTTCGATTCCCGATCGTGACAATTGAAATTTTAAACATTTTCTCTCTTCAATTTTATTTTAAAAAGTTCAGTTTACATGCTTCAAAATCAATAAAAAAACAACGTATACATACTATTAACTTTGTCATACGAGTACCAGAGAAATAGATCTCTTGCTTTCGACTATAGCTTTGTGATTACACTTTTTCTACATTTTATCGGGTCTGGGTGTTAGTGGTACCTTCGTTGTTTCCGATTCCATCACAATGCAAGTGCTTAAGCTGCTTCCTTTTGGAAACAGAGCAATGTATGTGATGTAGTACATATCTATATATCGATGTATATATGTTATAACATTGCACCATTCCGCATGCGAAAATAAATGGCATATGTTACCTGGTCCGAAGAGAATAAGTGAACCACCATTCCAGCCACAGATACATGCACTAATTCTACATGAAACAGATAACATATGCCTCTTATTTTTGCACTCGGAATGGTGCAATGCAATTGTGTAATAACATCTTTATGTTCCAGTTCAAGCAATGCTTCTCATCTTGACAACTTCGGTTGTCACCACCATTACCGCGTTATCCATGTCTGCTATCAGCACGAATGGAGTTATAAAAGGGGGTGAGTTTCATTTTTAAAATCATTCTGCTACTTTGACTTTTCAGAGTATTTTCATATGGAGATTACGGTTTTTTGAGTGGTAGAGCCACGCATCAACTTTTGTTGTTGCATGCATGGGCCGGCTCGACCGGGGAAGTACCACGACCGCTCAGAATACCGGCGTAAAGTAGAAGTCTAACAAACTTCTGCGTTTCGTCTGGTGAGTGCAGGTAACCCGTGGCCCACACACACTTCTCCCCCAATTATTGGGGAGGGGGGCACTCTAAGGGCGGCAACGCATCTGCTATGCCTCTGGTATTGCGGGTGTTCATGGGCGGCGGTAATCACTTACCATCACGTGAGCCACCTGCTCATTTGCCTCCCTTTTCCAATAAAAAAAAAACCAGACACCTCGCACCTTTAACGCTGCTGCTCGTCATCGGTCTTATTATTTTGGTCTGGTGTTTTTTTGTCGAATTGGTTATTACACCATCTGTCGACAGCCATGGATATCAAGGCACGTCTCTTCGTCGCCTCTTACGACAACTAAGAGAACAAAGAGGCTGGTATGTTCTTAAGCCGTTACCACCCAATGAACCAGAGTTGATTAAAACAAGAGTTATTTTCTTAAGATTTTGTTTTTAATAAAAATGATATCGCAGCATCGAAGAATGTAAGGTGATCTTATCACTAAAGTAGATTAGGCGTGCTTCAATTGTTTGAGTATGTTGAACCAATAAGCGTAGACCGAATGGTGGGGAATATATGTATGTGTTTTTTTTTTCTTAAAATTTCTAAAGATTTTGATCTTTAGCACAAATGCGTGAATAAATAAGAAACCAACGATTGTGATCACATATACAAAGCAATAAATAATTACGAAATCTACTTACATTTCCTTCTGTCACTACTAAAACATTTTAGTATTTTGCATAAATACTTAAATAAACACAAAACAAGACTTTGAACACTTGAACAAAAGCAATAAAAAATACGATTTTTTTTCCACTCCAAAAAGATGTTTTGCACAACTGCATAAATAAAAACGAAACAAAGATTATGATCACTTGCACAAATACAATAAATACATGAGAAACTTATTTACATTGTTTCACTTTTACTACCACAATACATATATAGATAGGGACTACAACACATACATTGCTCCGATCCCAAAATAAGATGCTAAAGTACTTGTGGTATGGGAATCGGAAAAAACATAGGCACCACAAACACCTAGACCCGAGAAAATGTTTTTCTACTTTGACACATCCGGAAAACGAACCCGATACCTCGAGATGACGACACCTCGAAAACCTGTGTTTACGCCACTCGTCCACGGAGGTGGTCGAAATTAACAAAAAAAAATACGAAATATAATAACCATAATTTTCTTTCACCACCGGAAACACTTCGAACACTTGCACTGAATTGTTGACGCAGGTGGCACTTACTACATGATATCCCGGTCCTTGGGCCCGGAGTTTGGTGGCTCCATCGGACTGATCTTCTCGATGGCGAACGCCGTGGCGTGCGCCATGTACGTGGTGGGATTCGGGGAGTCCCTCATAACCCTCATACCGGAGTCCGCGTATATGGTCAGCAAGAGTTGGGTGAGTTTGTGCGTAGCTTTTGTATCTTCACGCGTATTCTATGTACTGGGGTAGACAGATCTAGGCGTTTGAATCGTTTAGATTCGCTTTTCACCTTAGCCAGGTTGGGAACGCGTGACAGATGGTGAGCTAAGGGCTGAGGGTTAGAATCCCGCTAGGGATTCTTATACTCGAGTCGTAGTTGTTTATGCGTATATATCTAAGTAAATATATATATACTTACATAATAATAATGTATCAATAGCTTCAATACTAATACAGCGAACGGCACACAACAGCCGATTACACTCAAAACTCATTATAGACGATGGAAAGACGAGTTCCATCCGCAGGTGGTAGACTCGTATGAATGAGTTTTTTTCAAAAATATCAATTATATCGTATAAATGTATCGTTGGCTTGGACAGAAAGGCTCCGCCACACATGTCCAAGAAATATCTACGAAAGGACCCTAATAATAAATAATAATTATCGTCGGGACCTCTTAGTATATGTAGACCTATTTGTATATATATATATATATATATATTTTTAAATATATTACTTACTGACAGGTTAGCCAGAGAGAACAGATCGACAAGTGTCACGATCCTTACATAACTCTTTCGCTTCTTTCAGATTCATCATTTCCTTAATACATGCACTTCGAGGTATCCGAGTACTCTTGGCCTTGCATTTAATTTTTAACGAAATATATTTATTATTAATGTATTATACGATTTTATGTTGTATCTATCTGGTTATGTCCTATACTGATTTTTCTCTAACTCCGTTTAAAGCGCCGTATAAATATTTCTCCACGCCTCGGGTTGACTGGCAGAGAATGCCTAAAAGCATTAATTCTGCCCTTTGTATAACTTTCATCTTAAGGTTTACAATAAACTATAAATAAATATAGACCTCTGTTTACCCCATTTTTGGGATTATGTGAAGATTTTTTAACCGCTAGGCTATCGTGTCTCATTTTATATTAAAATAAAATAATATTACAGAAAGCACATGTCTGTGGTAACAGTGGTAGAGCCACGCATCAGCTTTTGTTGTTGCATGAATGCGCCGGCTCGACCGGGGAAGTACCACGACCTCACAGAATACCGGCGTAAAGTAGAAGTCTAACAAACTTCTGCGTTTCGTCTGGTGAGTGCAGGTAGCCGGAGGCCCATACACCCCCCTTCCCCCAATTCTGGAGGGGGGGGGGGCACTCTATGGCCGGCAACGCATCTGCTATGCCTCTGGTATTGCGGGTGTCCATGGGCGGCGGTAATCACTTACCATCACGTGAGCCACCTGCTCGTTTGCTTCCTTTTCTATTAAAAAAAATGTTTATTGCAGGATCAAGCTATATACGGTTGCATAACAATAGTGTTGCTGACCGGTATCGTTATGGTGGGAATGGAGTGGGAGGCGAAGGCGCAGATTGTGCTTCTGGTGATCCTCCTCGCGGCGATTGGCGATTTCTGCGTCGGCTCATTTATCGGACCGAAAAGCGAGCTGGAAGTCGCGCAGGGATTCGTTGGCTTGAATAGTAAGACAACTTTGTAATGAATGCTTTTAATAATGTATATATATACACACATAGAATAGGTACAACATCACGTACATTGTTCTGATCTCAAAGTAATTATAAGCACTTGTGCTATGGATTCAGAAACAACGAAAGTACCACAGGCGTCCAGACCGGAGAAAACCGGGAATCGAATCCAGGAACTCTGAGCTGGTGAGACCATGCAGACCGGTGTGTACGCCACTCGTCCGCGGAGGACCTTATTTGTTAGTTTTTTTTAATAAAGTTTGACAGTTGATAGACATTTTCTTTGCGGGATATCCATTGAAGTGAGACATAATTACAGTTTTTATTACAGATTTACAAATTTAGTTTTAATACTAGCTGGGGTCAGCTAGTATTAAAAAAAAATAGGGGTTCATAGTAGAGAGGTGAAAATTTAGGCTTGTATGCATTTTTGTATGCTGTATCATAAAAAAATGAACCAAATATAATGTCTAAAAAATAAAAAGAAAATCTAGGCGTTTAACATTTAGGGGAATGAAAAATAGATGTTGTCCGATTCTCAGACTTCCACATATTGGGTAGGTCTGGCACACAAAATCTCACGAAAATCGGTCGAGCTCTTTCGGATGAGTTTAATTACAAACAACACGACACGAGAATTTTATATATTATATTAGATATTTACAGATGTTTAAATTATTTAAATCTGCCCTACTCACATAGTCAATGTGTTGTATTTGTAGTGACGGTGCTGCAAAGCAACATGAAGTCCGACTACAGATACTTCGAGGGAGTTGAGCATAACTTCTTCTCGGTTTTCTCCATATTCTTCCCCGCGGCCACGGGCATATTGGCCGGCGCTAATATATCCGGCGATCTTAAGGTATAGTAACTTGTATTATTGGCACAAAATCGAACATAAATCACAAGTCGATTTTTCTAAATATCCTTTAAAAATTAGAAGATGGAATAGTTATATATGTTTAATATATAGAATAGTTAATAATAGTATAGAATATTAATATATAGAATGTACGTATAGAATATTATTATATAATATTTATTTCTAAGATATAAATCGTACCTACCATCTGGGTATCGAATTCGGGTCTCTTAACTGGAATCCTAATCATCCAAACACTAGGCAATCGTGACTTTACACAGTATTTATTTATTTTTTTGATAGCGTACCACATTCATTACTAATAGAAGTTCTAGAAATTTACAAAATCCATCCATTAATAGTACAGTTCCTTAAAAACGCAATGGGAAGGTGGAGTACAACTCTTACACTACGAACATCTGACAACGAAATGAACACCGATGAAATTCCCATTAAAAGAGGTATTTTCCAAGGAGATGCCCTCAGTTCATTATGGTTTTGTCTAGCTTTAAACCCACTATCTCATGAATTAATAGATTCTAAATTAGGATTTGACATAAAAATTAACAGACAAGTTTCATTTCAGTTAACGCATTTACGCATAACGCATTTATGGATGATTTAAAATTATACTCTAATACTGATACAAATATAACAGAACTATTACATATTACTTCAAAATTTTCTAAAGAGATTAGCATGGACTTTGGTTTAGACAAATGTAAAAACTCAATATTAAGAAAGGTAAAATAATAACAGGCAATAATAACAAATTATATAATTTATGAAAATGAACGTATAGAAGCAATGGAAAGTAACGAGATACAAATACTTGGGATATTATCAGTCACGTAAACTAGATCATAGAAATATTAGATTAAATCTCAAGAAAGAATATATCAACAGAATTCATTCTTTGTGCAAAAGTAGTCTCATAAGTAAAAATCTCTTCAAATCTATAAACATATTCGCAATACCAATACTGACATATTCATTTGGGATCATTAAAGGGTCTATATCAGAATTACAAGAAAACCTTACAAAGAAAAACAAGAACTATTCTTACTCAATATCGCTGTCACCACCCTAAATCTGCAATAGAACGCACTACATTACAAAGAAAAGATGGCGGAAGAGGCCTAATAGATATAGTTATGCTACATAATAAACAATTATATACATTAAAACAGTTTAATAGCAAAAAATCATGTAGCCCGTTACACGAAACAATTTGTAAAATAGATAAAAGTCACGATAGCCGAGTGGTTGGGTGGTCGGAATTTCGAGTCAATAGACCCGAGTTCGATCCCCAGTTGGTAGGCTCGTACCAATGGGTTTTTCAAAAACTTATGTACGAATATCGTTGGCTTGGACATACGGCGACGGGCTCACCACCTGTCACGTTGTCCCGAAAATATCTTCGGTGGAAGGTTGGTCGAAGGGACTTGATTGTCTATATATATATATATATATATATATATATATATATATATATATATATATATATATATATATATATATATATATATATATATATATATATATATATACATATATATATATATATATATATATATATATATATATATATATATATATATATATATATATATATATATATATATATATATATATATATACATATATACATATATATATATATATATATACATATATATATACATATATATATATATATATATATATATATATATATATATATATATATATATATATATATATATATATATATATATATATATATATATATATATATATATATATATATATATATATATATATATATATATATATATATATATATATATATATATATATATATATATATATGTAGAAGTAATTGATGAAATGGAATACTACCGTGATAAATACAATAGCTGGAGCAGAAAACAGCTGCATGGTCGACACTCTAATGATTTGAAACAACCATTTATAATGAAGCTTCGAGTAAGTGGCTAGATTATGCAGGATTGTTTCCCGAAACAGAAGGATTCATAATTGCAATACAGGATCAAGTCATCAACACACGGAACTACAGAAAATACATAATTAAAGGATAGGGCAATCCAATCAGATCTATGTCGAAAATGTTATTAATAAACCAGAAACCATTCAACATATTCAGTAATATGTTGAATAGTTTCTGGTTTGGCTCCAGTGAGCGTGCTTAACTTTGACTCAAAATGATTACACCCACCGTCACAATCAATTAGCAAATATTTTACATCAAAAACTCGCACTGAAATACTGCCTCATCCAAGGTCCACCAACTCCTCAACCTCAACAACCCTCAACGTTTGCTTGATGGTCCAACTCACAAACTGTACTTTGGCCGCACGATTCTAACCTATCATACAATTAACAACAACCGCCCAGACATAACCCTCGTAGACAAACGAAATAAATATGCATATATCATAGACACAGCTGTTCCTAACACGAACAACATACAATCATCTATCACAGAAAAAATAAGAAAATACACCGAATTACAGGAAGAAATAAGAAGAGTCTGGAAATTGGATAAAGTTTCTATAGTACCTATCATTATATCCACCACTGGTGTCATTCCTAAAAACTTACATTACTCTTTGAAAATATTAAATCTACCTAAATACACATATATTACTTTACAAAAAGCTGCCATACTCAACACGTGCTGTACCTTTCGAAAATTCCTTCAACTTAGCTCAGACAACGATTTTTCCTCACCACATAATTAGTAAGCCGCCACCCAAACCTAGGTTGACACTTGGCCAAAACCCGTGTCAACTTAATATTACCAGGTTATACCTGTGGGATTAAAGCCTGCCATAAAATAATAATAAATATCTTCACGGCCTGCACAACCAACAGCAATGACGTGAGTGCGGTCCGGTGACTCAAGTACGGCCTGCACAACCAACAGCAATGACGTGAGTGACGTTCCGGTGACTCAAGTACGGCCTGCACAACAGCAATGACGTGAGTGACGTTCCGGTGACTCAAGTACGGCCTGCACAACAGCAATGACGTGAGTGACGTTCCGGTGACTCAAGTACGGCCTGCACAACAGCAATGACGTGAGTGACGTTCCGGTGACTCAAGTACGGCCTGCACAACCAACAGCAATGACGTAAGTGACGTTCCGGTGACTCAAGTACGGCCTGCACAACCAACAGCAATGACGTAAGTGACGTTCCGGTGACTCAAGTACGGCCTGCACAACAGCAATGACGTGAGTGACGTTCCGGTGACTCAAGTACGGCCTGCACAACAGCAATGACGTGAGTGACGTTCCGGTGACTCAAGTACGGCCTGCACAACAGCAATGATGTGAGTGACGTTCCGGTGACCTGGCACGGCCTGCACAACCAACAGCAATGATGTGAGTGACGTTCCGGTGACCAAGTACGGCCTGCACATCAGCAATGACGTGAGTGACGTTCCGGTGACTCAAGTACGGCCTGCACAACAGCAATGACGTGTGTGCGGTCCGGTGACTCAAGTACGGCCTGCACAACCAACAGCAATGACGTGAGTGACGTTCCGGTGACCTGGCACGGCCTGCACATCAGCAATGACGTGAGTAACGTTCCGGTGACCTGGCACGGCCTGCACAACAGCAATGATGTGAGTGACGTTCCGGTGACTCAAGTACGGCCTGCACAACCAACAGCAATGACGTGAGTGACGGTCCGGTGACTCAAGTACGGCCTGCACAACAGCAATGATGTGAGTGACGTTCCGGTGACTCAAGTACGGCCTGCACAACAGCAATGATGTGAGTGACGTTCCGGTGACTCAAGTACGGCCTGCACATCAGCAATGACGTGAGTAACGTTCCGGTGACTCAAGTACGGCCCGCACAACAGCAATGACGTAAGTGACGTTCCGGTGACCAAGTACGGCCTGCACATCAGCAATGACGTGAGTAACGTTCCGGTGACTCAAGTACGGCCTGCACATCAGCAATGACGTGAGTAACGTTCCGGTGACCAAGTACGGCCTGCACATCAGCAATGACGTGAGTTACGTTCCGGTGACTCAAGTACGGCCTGCACAACAGCAATGACGTGAGTAACGTTCCGGTGACCAAGTACGGCCTGCACATCAGCAATGACGTGAGTAACGTTCCGGTGACCAAGTACGGCCTGCACATCAGCAATGACGTGAGTAACGTTCCGGTGACCAAGTACGGCCTGCACATCAGCAATGACGTGAGTGACGTTCCGGTGACCTGGCACGGCCTGCACATCAGCAATGACGTGAGTAACGTTCCGGTGACCAAGTACGGCCTGCACAACCAACAGCAATGATGTGAGTGACGTTCCGGTGACCTGGCACGGCCTGCACAACCAACAGCAATGACGTGTGCGGTCCGGTGACTCAAGTACGGCCTGCACAACCAACAGCAATGACGTGTGCGGTCCGGTGACTCAAGTACGGCCTGCACATCAGCAATGACGTGAGTAACGTTCCGGTGACCAAGTACGGCCTGCACAACCAACAGCAATGACGTGAGTGACGTTCCGGTGACTCAAGTACGGCCTGCACAACAGCAATGACGTGAGTGACGTTCCGGTGACCTGGCACGGCCTGCACAACAGCAATGATGTGAGTGACGTTCCGGTGACTCAAGTACGGCCTGCACAACAGCAATGATGTGAGTGACGTTCCGGTGACTCAAGTACGGCCTGCACAACCAACAGCAATGACGTGAGTGACGTTCCGGTGACTCAAGTACGGCCTGCACATCAGCAATGACGTGAGTGCGGTCCGGTGACCTGGCACGGCCTGCACATCAGCAATGACGTGTGCGGTCCGGTGACTCAAGTACGGCCTGCACAACCAACAGCAATGACGTGAGTGCGGTCCGGTGACTCAAGTACGGCCTGCACAACAGCAATGATGTGAGTGACGTTCCGGTGACTCAAGTACGGCCTGCACAACAGCAATGACGTGAGTGACGTTCCGGTGACCTGGCACGGCCTGCACAACAGCAATGACGTGTGCGGTCCGGTGACCTGGCACGGCCTGCACAACAGCAATGATGTGAGTGACGTTCCGGTGACCTGGCACGGCCTGCACATCAGCAATGACGTGTGCGGTCCGGTGACTCAAGTACGGCCTGCACATCAGCAATGACGTGTGCGGTCCGGTGACTCAAGTACGGCCTGCACAACAGCAATGATGTGAGTGACGTTCCGGTGACCTGGCACGGCCTGCACATCAGCAATGACGTGTGCGGTCCGGTGACTCAAGTACGGCCTGCACAACAGCAATGACGTGAGTGCGGTCCGGTGACTCAAGTACGGCCTGCACAACAGCAATGATGTGAGTGACGTTCCGGTGACTCAAGTACGGCCTGCACAACAGCAATGATGTGAGTGACGTTCCGGTGACTCAAGTACGGCCTGCACAACAGCAATGACGTGAGTGACGTTCCGGTGACTCAAGTACGGCCTGCACAACAGCAATGACGTGAGTGACGTTCCGGTGACTCAAGTACGGCCTGCACAACAGCAATGATGTGAGTGACGTTCCGGTGACTCAAGTACGGCCTGCACAACAGCAATGACGTGAGTGACGTTCCGGTGACTCAAGTACGGCCTGCACAACAGCAATGACGTGAGTGACGTTCCGGTGACTCAAGTACGGCCTGCACAACAGCAATGACGTGTGTGCGGTCCGGTGACTCAAGTACGGCCTGCACAACAGCAATGACGTGAGTGACGTTCCGGTGACCTGGCACGGCCTGCACAACAGCAATGATGTGAGTGACGTTCCGGTGACTCAAGTACGGCCTGCACAACCAACAGCAATGACGTGAGTGCGGTCCGGTGACTCAAGTACGGCCTGCACATCAGCAATGACGTGAGTGACGTTCCGGTGACCTGGCACGGCCTGCACAACAGCAATGACGTAAGTGACGTTCCGGTGACCAAGTACGGCCTGCACATCAGCAATGACGTGTGCGGTCCGGTGACTCAAGTACGGCCTGCACAACAGCAATGATGTGAGTGACGTTCCGGTGACCTGGCACGGCCTGCACAACAGCAATGACGTGTGCGGTCCGGTGACTCAAGCACGGCCTGCACAACAGCAATGACGTGAGTGACGTTCCGGTGACTCAAGTACGGCCTGCACAACAGCAATGACGTGAGTGACGTTCCGGTGACCTGGCACGGCCTGCACAACAGCAATGACGTGAGTGCGGTCCGGTGACTCAAGTACGGCCTGCACAACAGCAATGATGTGAGTGACGTTCCGGTGACTCAAGTACGGCCTGCACAACAGCAATGACGTGAGTGCGGTCCGGTGACTCAGGTACGGCCTGCACAACAGCAATGATGTGAGTGACGTTCCGGTGACCAAGTACGGCCCGCACAACCAACAGCAATGACGTAAGTGACGTTCCGGTGACCTGGCACGGCCTGCACAACCAACAACAGCAATGACGTGAGTGCGGTCCGGTGACTCAAGTACGGCCTGCACAACAGCAATGATGTGAGTGACGTTCCGGTGACCTGGCACGGCCTGCACAACCAACAACAATAATGACGTGTGCGGTCCGGTGACTCAAGTACGGCCTGCACAACAGCAATGATGTGAGTGACGTTCCGGTGACTCAAGTACGGCCTGCACAACCAACAGCAATGATGTGGTGACGTTCCGGTGACTCAAGTACGGCCTGCACAACCAACAACAGCAATGACGTGTGTGCGGTCCGGTGACTCAAGTACGGCCTGCACAACAGCAATGATGTGAGTGACGTTCCGGTGACTCAAGTACGGCCTGCACAACAGCAATGACGGGTGACGTTCCGGTGACCTGGCACGGCCTGCACAACAGCAATGATGTGAGTGACGTTCCGGTGACTCAAGTACGGCCTGCACAACAGCAATGACGTGAGTGACGTTCCGGTGACTCAAGTACGGCCTGCACAACCAACAACAGCAATGACGTGAGTGACGTTCCGGTGACCTGGCACGGCCTGCACAACCAACAACAGCAATGATGTGAGGACGTTCCGGTGACTCAAGTACGGCCTGCACAACCAACAGCAATGACGTGAGTGACGGTCCGGTGACTCAAGTACGGCCCGCACAACCAACAGCAATGACGTGAGTGACGTTCCGGTGACCTGGCACGGCCTGCACAACCAACAGCAATGACGTGAGTGACGTTCCGGTGACTCAAGTACGGCCTGCACAACCAACAGCAATGACGTGAGTGACGTTCCGGTGACTCAAGTACGGCCTGCACAACCAACAGCAATGACGTGAGTGACGTTCCGGTGACTCAAGTACGGCCTGCACAACCAACAGCAATGACGTGAGTGACGTTCCGGTGACTCAAGTACGGCCTGCACAACCAACAGCAATGACGTGAGTGACGTTCCGGTGACTCAAGTACGGCCTGCACAACAGCAATGACGTAAGTGACGTTCCGGTGACTCAAGTACGGCCTGCACAACCAACAGCAATGACGTGAGTGACGTTCCGGTGACTCAAGTACGGCCTGCACAACCAACAGCAATGACGTAAGTGACGTTCCGGTGACTCAAGTACGGCCTGCACAACCAACAGCAATGATGTGAGTGCCTCGTGTGACACGGCGTCGCTCAAGTTTTTGTTTAGCCGCGCCGTCTTTTAAGTCAGTTGGATAAGTGTTTTGCAAACTTTTTTTGTGCCGTGCCCTTTTTTCTAAGTGGCAGTTGGGTCAGTGTTTACCAACTTTTTTGTGCCGCGCCCTTTTCTAAGTAGCAGTTGGATCAGTGTTTACCAACTTTTTTTGTGTCGCGCCCTTTTCTAAGTAGCAGTTGGATCAGTGTTTACCAACTTTTTTGTGACGCGCCCTTTTCTAAGTAGCAGTTAGATCAGTGTTTACCAACTTTTTTGTGCCGCGCCCTTTTCTAAGTAGCAGTTGGATCAGTGTTTACCAACTTTTTTGTGACGCGCCCTTTTCTAAGTAGCAGTTAGATCAGTGTTTACCAACTTTTTTGTGCCGCGCCCTTTTCTAAGTAGCAGTTGGATCAGTGTTTACCAACTTTTTTGTGCCGCGCCCTTTTCTAAGTAACAATTGGATCAGTGTTTACCAACTTTTTTGTATCGCGCCCTTTTCTAAGTAGCAGTTGGGTCAGTGTTTACCAACTTTTTTGTGCCGCGCCCTTTTCTAAGTAACAATTAGATCAGTGTTTACCAACTTTTTTGTATCGCGCCCTTTTCTAAGTAGCAGTTGGGTCAGTGTCTCTCAAACTTTTTTTTTGTGCCACGCTATTTTCTAAGTAGCAGTTGGGTCAGTGTCTCTCAAACTTTTTCGTGCCTCGCCCTTTTCTAAGTAGTAGTTGGGCCAGTATTTCTCAATCTTTTCTAAATACCCGTTGACCAGTTTTTCCAACGTTGGGAAACACTGGTCTGATTGATACTTAGAGAAAAATTATCTTCACCCTGTTCCCAACTCATGCGAGGTACCCCCCTGGGAAGGGGGGTACCCTGGGAACACACGTGCGTGCGTGCGTGCACATAAGTTTAATGCGACGAAAAATGATAAGTAACACTTAGCCAGCTGTAACAACTCGAAATAAAATGCAAACCTAAGTTTAAGTTTCATAAATGAAATAGTTTGATGTGTGGTGGTATCGGCTTAGGAATTACTATCTTCCATTCTTCCCGTGGTCGTAAGAGGCGGCTGACAAACGGAAACCTTAAAAATGGAAACGGCTACCGAACACTATCGGGAACAACACCTTGAAAGGTATCAGATACCAGACACGCAGACCGGTGAAGGATGGCAGTGTGTAAGGTGGCGATGTATCGGGTGCTGCTATCGCCAATACATACAGCACGGCACGGTCTCAAGATAATGAATATTTGGGGAGGCCTATGGTCAGCAGTGGACTTTGATAGGCTATTAGGCTGTTATGATGATGATGATTCATTGGGGTGGCCTATGGTCAGCAGTGGACTTTGATAGGCTATTAGGCTGTTATGATGATGATGATTCATTGGGGTGGCCTATGGTCAGCAGTGGACTTTGATAGGCTATTAGGCTGTTATGATGATGATGATTCATTGGGGTGGCCTATGGTCAGCAGTGGACTTTTGATAGGCTATTAGGCTGTTATGATGATGATGATTCATTGGGGTGGCCTATGGTCAGCAGTGGACTTTTGATAGGCTATTAGGCTGTTATGATGATGATGATTCATTGGGGTGGCCTATGGTCAGCAGTGGACTTTTGATAGGCTATTAGGCTGTTATGATGATGATGATTCATTGGGGTGGCCTATGGTCAGCAGTGGACTTTTGATAGGCTATTAGGCTGTTATGATGATGATGATTCATTGGGGTGGCCTATGGTCAGCAGTGGACTTTTGATAGGCTATTAGGCTGTTATGATGATGATGATTCATTGGGGTGGCCTATGGTCAGCAGTGGACTTTTGATAGGCTATTAGGCTGTTATGATGATGATGATTCATTGGGGTGGCCTATGGTCAGCAGTGGACTTTTGATAGGCTATTAGGCTGTTATGATGATGATGATTCATTGGGGTGGCCTATGGTCAGCAGTGGACTTTTGATAGGCTATTAGGCTGTTATGATGATGATGATTCATTGGGGTGGCCTATGGTCAGCAGTGGACTTTTGATAGGCTATTAGGCTGTTATGATGATGATGATTCATTGGGGTGGCCTATGGTCAGCAGTGGACTTTTGATAGGCTATTAGGCTGTTATGATGATGATGATTCATTGGGGTGGCCTATGGTCAGCAGTGGACTTTTGATAGGCTATTAGGCTGTTATGATGATGAATATTTGGGGAGGCCTATGGTCAGCAGTGGACTTTTGATAGGCTATTAGGCTGTTATGATGATGATGATTCATTGGGGTGGCCTATGGTCAGCAGTGGACTTTTGATAGGCTATTAGGCTGTTATGATGATGATGATTCATTGGGGTGGCCTATGGTCAGCAGTGGACTTTTGATAGGCTATTAGGCTGTTATGATGATGATGATTCATTGGGGTGGCCTATGGTCAGCAGTGGACTTTTGATAGGCTATTAGGCTGTTATGATGATGATGATTCATTGGGGTGGCCTATGGTCAGCAGTGGACTTTTGATAGGCTATTAGGCTGTTATGAAGATGAAGATTCATTGAGGTGGCCTATGGTCAGCAGTGGACTTTTGATAGGCTATTAGGCTGTTATGAAGATGAAGATTCATTGAGGTGGCCTATGGTCAGCAGTGGACTTTTGATAGGCTATTAGGCTGTTATGATGATGAATATTTGGGGAGGCCTATGTTCAGATGCGGACTTTTTGATAGGCAGTTATGATGATGAATATTTGGGGAGGCCTATGTTCAGATGCGGACTTTTTGATAGGCAGTTATGATGATGAATATTTGGGGAGGCCTATGTTCAGATGCGGACTTTTTGATAGGCAGTTATGATGATGATGATTCATTGGGGTGGCCTATGGTCAGCAGTGGACTTTTGATAGGCTATTAGGCTGTTATGATGATGAATATTTGGGGAGGCCTATGTTCAGATGCGGACTTTTTGATAGGCAGTTATGATGATGATGATTCATTGGGGTGGCCTATGGTCAGCAGTGGACTTTTGATAGGCTATTAGGCTGTTATGATGATGAATATTTGGGGAGGCCTATGTTCAGATGCGGACTTTTTGATAGGCAGTTATGATGATGAATATTTGGGGAGGCCTATGTTCAGATGCGGACTTTTTGATAGGCAGTTATGATGATGAATATTTGGGGAGGCCTATGTTCAGATGCGGACTTTTTGATAGGCAGTTATGATGATGATGATTCATTGGGGTGGCCTATGGTCAGCAGTGGACTTTTGATAGGCTATTAGGCTGTTATGATGATGATGATTCATTGGGGTGGCCTATGGTCAGCAGTGGACTTTTGATAGGCTATTAGGCTGTTATGATGATGATGATTCATTGGGGTGGCCTATGGTCAGCAGTGGACTTTTGATAGGCTATTAGGCTGTTATGAAGATGAAGATTCATTGAGGTGGCCTATGGTCAGCAGTGGACTTTTGATAGGCTATTAGGCTGTTATGATGATGAATATTTGGGGAGGCCTATGTTCAGATGCGGACTTTTTGATAGGCAGTTATGATGATGAATATTTGGGGAGGCCTATGTTCAGATGCGGACTTTTTGATAGGCAGTTATGATGATGATGATTCATTGGGGTGGCCTATGGTCAGCAGTGGACTTTTGATAGGCTATTAGGCTGTTATGATGATGAATATTTGGGGAGGCCTATGTTCAGATGCGGACTTTTTGATAGGCAGTTATGATGATGAATATTTGGGGAGGCCTATGTTCAGATGCGGACTTTTTGATAGGCTGTTATGATGATGAATATTTGGGGGAGGCCTATGTTCAAATGCGGACTTCCGATAGGCTGTTATGAAGATGAAGATTCATTGAGGTGGCCTATGGTCAGCAGTGGACTTTTGATAGGCCGTTATGATGATGATGATTCATTGGGGGTGGCCTATGGTCAGCAGTAGACTTTTTGATAGGCCGTTATGATGATGATGATTCATTGGGGGTGGCTTATGTTCAGCAGTGGACTTTTGATAGGCTGTCAGGCTTTTATGATGATGGTTCATTGGGGGAGGCCTATGTTCAGATGCGGACTTTTGATAGGCGATTATGACGATGATGATTAATTTTCATTACATATAAAGTTGAACTAAATGCCTAAGCAGAGGCGCGTCGTGTCGTGGCGTTGTTGTAAAAAAGTGGCGATTCGGTGGGGTTCAGGCGCTGTGCCAGGACCGGCTGTACCCGTACCTGGAGTTCTTCGCGAAGGGCCGCGGCGGCGGCGGCGAGCCGGTGCGCGGCTACGTGCTTACCTTCGTCATCGCCACGGCCTTCATACTCATGGGTGAGCGGTTCTCCAATCGAATGTCATGTAACTGTGGCGATATCATGTCTCCACATAGGAAGCTCGCCAGTGGCGGATTCGGGAGACACATCGACGTCCTGCATCGCGCTATCGAAGTTCGCACGATGACATGCATATATACGATTACCGATAGCGCACACTGAGGAGGAGAAGTCCTCCCCAGGTCAGCAACACATAATCCGCTACATAATGAATAAATAATAAATATCTTCACGCATTTCCCAATACAGGAGTAGGACACAAAGACGGCGACGGGCTCACCACCTGTCACGTTGTCCCGAAAATATCTTCGATGAAAGGTGGGTCGAAGGGACTTAATTGTCTATACTAGATCTCTATCTACCCCTGTTTTGGGAATAGCGTGTCGATACATGATAGTATTTTTAGTGGATATTAGATAGTCAATGATAGTTCTTATTGGCAGGTGGCTTGAATCAGATCGCTCCTCTGATTTCCAACTTCTTCCTCGCTGCGTATGCTCTCATCAATTTCTCGACGTTCCACGCCAGCGTGGCCAAGCCGGTGGGCTGGCGGCCGACCTTCAGGGTAAGTGCTATTTTAAGATCTTCCCGTCATTCACAATAGATATTTAGATTCTTGGTCTAGACAATTAACCTACCTTTCACTGGAGGCATTTTGGGACAACGTGACAGGTGGTCAGCTTGTCACCGTCCGTTACTCCGTGCTAGCGATATAAATCGTACATAATTTTACGAAAGAACCCATTGGTACGAGACTACCACCTGGTGATCGAACTCGGGTCTGTTGACTCGAATTCTGACTCAATCGCTCGGTTATCGTGACTTTTTAGTAGAAAAAGTCATAATGCCATATGACATAGTAAATATTGTGTAAAAAAAAGGATTGCAACGGATGTACAACATTACGATAACTTCATAAGACGTTGTATTTGTCTTATTCTTGCTATTTTTTGTGTTATAGTGATTAACTTGTCGGTACGCTGGTAAATAGACCACACTCGGCTTTATGCTTTAAATATTTAGTCTAAATGAAATCTCTTTTTTTTCTCTTACGACACTAAGGTAGAAAGAGGGAGGAGGGGGATCTTGTACTCCTACGCTGCTACCATTTCTTGCATTTCTTAAAGTTAGAGTCCAACACACCACACACCACACACCACACACCACACACCACACACCACACACCACACACCACACACCACACACCACACACCACACACCACACACCACACACCACACACCACACACCACACACCACACACCACACACCACACACCACACACCACACACCACACACCACACACCACACACCACACACCACACACCACACACCACACACCACACACCACACACCACACACCACACACCACACACCACACACCACACACCACACACCACACACCACACACCACACACCACACACCACACACCACACACCACACACCACACACCACACACCACACACCACACACCACACACCACACACCACACACCACACACCACACACCACACACCACACACCACACACCACACACCACACACCACACACCACACACCACACACCACACACCACACACCACACACCACACACCACACACCACACACCACACACCACACACCACACACCACACACCACACACCACACACCACACACCACACACCACACACCACACACCACACACCACACACCACACACCACACACCACACACCACACACCACACACCACACACCACACACCACACACCACACACCACACACCACACACCACACACCACACACCACACACCACACACCACACACCACACACCACACACCACACACCACACACCACACACCACACACCACACACCACACACCACACACCACACACCACACACCACACACCACACACCACACACCACACACCACACACCACACACCACACACCACACACCACACACCACACACCACACACCACACACCACACACCACACACCACACACCACACACCACACACCACACACCACACACCACACACCACACACCACACACCACACACCACACACCACACACCACACACCACACACCACACACCACACACCACACACCACACACCACACACCACACACCACACACCACACACCACACACCACACACCACACACCACACACCACACACCACACACCACACACCACACACCACACACCACACACCACACACCACACACCACACACCACACACCACACACCACACACCACACACCACACACCACACACCACACACCACACACCACACACCACACACCACACACCACACACCACACACCACACACCACACACCACACACCACACACCACACACCACACACCACACACCACACACCACACACCACACACCACACACCACACACCACACACCACACACCACACACCACACACCACACACCACACACCACACACCACACACCACACACCACACACCACACACCACACACCACACACCACACACCACACACCACACACCACACACCACACACCACACACCACACACCACACACCACACACCACACACCACACACCACACACCACACACCACACACCACACACCACACACCACACACCACACACCACACACCACACACCACACACCACACACCACACACCACACACCACACACCACACACCACACACCACACACCACACACCACACACCACACACCACACACCACACACCACACACCACACACCACACACCACACACCACACACCACACACCACACACCACACACCACACACCACACACCACACACCACACACCACACACCACACACCACACACCACACACCACACACCACACACCACACACCACACACCACACACCACACACCACACACCACACACCACACACCACACACCACACACCACACACCACACACCACACACCACACACCACACACCACACACCACACACCACACACCACACACCACACACCACACACCACACACCACACACCACACACCACACACCACACACCACACACCACACACCACACACCACACACCACACACCACACACCACACACCACACACCACACACTACACACCACACACCACACACCACACACCACACACCACACACCACACACTACACACCACACCCCACACACTACACACCACACACTACACACCACACACTACACACCACACACTACACACCACACACTACACACCACACACTACACACCACACAGTACACACCACACACTACACACCACACACTACACACCACACACTACACACCACACACTACACACCACACACTACACACCACACACTACACACCACACACTACACACCACACACTACACACCACACACTACACACCACACACTACACACTACACACTACACACCACACACTACACACCACACACTACACACCACACACTACACACCACACACTACACACCACACACTACACACCACACACTACACACCACACACTACACACCACACACTACACACCACACACTACACACCACACACTACACACCACACACTACACACCACACACTACACACCACACACTACACACCACACACTACACACCACACACTACACACCACACACTACACACCACACACTACACACCACACACTACACACCACACACTACACACCACACACTACACACCACACACTACACACCACACACTACACACCACACACTACACACCACACACTACACACCACACACTACACACCACACACTACACACCACACACTACACACCACACACTACACACCACACACTACACACCACACACTACACACCACACACTACACACCACACACTACACACCACACACTACACACCACACACTACACACCACACACTACACACCACACACTACACACCACACACTACACACCACACACTACACACCACACACTACACACCACACACTACACACCACACACTACACACCACACACTACACACCACACACTACACACCACACACTACACACCACACACTACACACCACACACTACACACCACACACTACACACCACACACTACACACCACACACTACACACCACACACTACACACCACACACTACACACCACACACTACACACCACACACTACACACCACACACTACACACCACACACTACACACCACACACTACACACCACACACTACACACCACACACTACACACCACACACTACACACCACACACTACACACCACACACTACACACCACACACTACACACCACACACTACACACCACACACTACACACCACACACTACACACCACACACTACACACCACACACTACACACCACACACTACACACCACACACTACACACCACACACTACACACCACACACTACACACCACACACTACACACCACACACTACACACCACACACTACACACCACACACTACACACCACACACTACACACCACACACTACACACCACACACTACACACCACACACTACACACCACACACTACACACCACACACTACACACCACACACTACACACCACACACTACACACCACACACTACACACCACACACTACACACCACACACTACACACCACACACTACACACCACACACTACACACCACACACTACACACCACACACTACACACCACACACTACACACCACACACTACACACTACACACTACACACTACACACTACACACTACACACTACACACCACACACTACACCTTACACACCACACAATGCGCACCACACACTACACTTTACACAGTACACACTACACACAACACACCACACACTACACACCACACACTACACACCACACACTACACACCACACACTACACACCACACACTACACACCACACACTACACACCACACACTACACACCACACACTACACACCACACACTACACACCACACACAACACACCACACACCACACACCACACACTACACACCACACACCACTTCTTTCAACCTCACTCAAAAGCGAAACGACAACATCCTATACCCTATACGTACACTTAAGTGGTACTTAAAAGTATTAACATACCTGAACTAACACACATATCTTCTTCTTCTCTCTCTCTATCAAGAATCCACAGCTGTATATGGCCTCCCCAAAAGCTTACCACAATGAACGGTCCCCAGCTACCTGCATCCATCGACTTCCTGCAACATTTTGCAAGTCGTCACTCCATTTGGTGGGGGGTAACACACGTAAATACACCCATTAGTGAAAGTATGCCACAATCGCCACATTTAAGCATATATACTCCCTTATGCCACAATCGCCACGTTTAAAAGGCGGAGGTAGTGATTATCGCAGTATCAGAATATGACGATCTCCGTGGACGAGTAGTGTAAACACCGGTTTTCATGGTGTCGCCATCTCGAGGTCCCGGGTTCGATTCCCGGTCGGGACAACATAGAAACCACTTTTATTACATTTTCTCGGGTCTGGGTGTTTGTGGTGCCTACGTTGATTCCGATTCCCATACCACAAGTGCTTTAGCATCTTACATTGGCATCGGAGCAATGTATGTGATGTTGTCCTTATCTATATGTGTATTTATTAATATTATTTTTTTGTTATTTCCGTGGTGGTTATCCTGCCTCCGTGTCAAATAAAGCATTTTAGTGGCTTGTCCTTTAATCGCATCTTACCCCCAGCCACGGGAAGGGGGGGGGAGGTTTATAATTTAGGGTAGGTATTTATTTACCTACCCTATCATCATCAGGATATTGACACAGAAGTAAGGTGTAACAGTAATTTGATTTAATAACGTCGCGTCCAGACGTGAACTGGGGCTCGACGACTCAGGCGCAGAGCTACAAGAGCGCGCTGTCCGGCGTGCAGCAGCTCAACAGCGTCACCGACCACGTCAAGAACTACAGGTGCACCATGCGGCCAGCTGTTCATGAAACAAATAAATATATATCTTCACCCAATTCCCAATACAGGGGCAGACAGAGGTCTAGTCTAGACAGTTAAATCCCTTCGACCCACCTTCCACCGAAGATATTTTCGGGACAACGTGACGCGACAGGTAGTGAGCCCGTCGACGTGTTTTTGTCCAAGCCGACGATGTATGTTCGTGCATCAGTTTTTGAAAAACCCATAGGCACGAGCCTGCCACCTGTGGATCAACTCGGGTCTCTCGACTCGAAATTCCGACCACCCAACCACTCGGCTGTCGTGACTTATTACAGCTGTTTGCAGCTCTAAACTGCTTTTTTTTTTGACAAAATTTGTTAAGATTGTTTGAGATCCTTTGAAGGACAAAGGATACATTTTAACCACGAAATCATCCGAAAACGAGAGCGGGAATTTGTACGTGATTCAATAAATTCTCAAATATGAACTTTGTCTGCTGAACATAGGTATCCCCCAAAATTTTCCACAGACATTGATCCTCAGTCAAGCATACATGAACTTCCTGCATCATCTTGTAGGTATTCACTCACGACGCACCTCACATGCTTTGCTCGTCACGGGTCAGCTGCATTTGTTCTGGTAGTTTCGAGGTTATGCCACAATCGCCACATTTAAGCATATATACTCCCATTAGTGAAAGTATGCCACAATCGCCACATTTAAGCATATATACTCCCATTAGTGAAAGTATGCCACAATCGCCACATTTAAGCATATATACTCCCATTAGTGAAAGTATGCCACAATCGCCACATTTAAGCATATATACTCCCATTAGTGAAAGTATGCCACAATCGCCACATTTAAGCATATATACTCCCATTAGTGAAAGTATGCCACAATCGCCACGTTTAAAAGGCGGAGGTAGTGATTATCGCAGTATCAGAATATGACGATCTCCGTGGACGAGTGGTGTAAACACCGGTTTTCATGGTGTCGCCATCTCGAGGTTCCGGGTTCGATTCCCGGTCGGGACAACATAGAAAAACCACTTTTATTACATTTTCTCAGGTCTGGGTGTTTGTGGTGCCTACGTTGATTCCGATTCCCATACCACAAGTGCTTTAGCATCTTACATTGGCATCGGAGCAATGTATGTGATGTTGTCCTTATCTATATGTGTATTTATTAATATTAATTTTTTGTTATTTCCGTGGTGGTTATCCTGCCTCAGTGTCAAATAAAGCATTTTAGTGGCTTGTCCTTTAATCGCATCTTACCCCCAGCCACGTGAAGGGGGGGGGGAGGTTTATAATTTAGGGTAGGTATTTATTTACCTACCCTATCATCATCAGGATATTGACACAGAAGTAAGGTGTAACAGTAATTTGATTTAATAACGTCGCGTCCAGACGTGAACTGGGGCTCGACGACTCAGGCGCAGAGCTACAAGAGCGCGCTGTCCGGCGTGCAGCAGCTCAACAGCGTCACCGACCACGTCAAGAACTACAGGTGCACCATGCGGCCAGCTGTTCATGAAACAAATAAATATATATCTTCACCCAATTCCCAATACAGGGGCAGACAGAGGTCTAGTCTAGACAGAGGTCTAGACTATTAAGTCCGCCCGACCCACCTTCCACCAAGGACATTTTTTGGGACAACGTGACAGGTGGTCAGCCATATATCAATTATACATAAGTTTGCACGTTTGCATTGGCACGAGCCTGCTACCTGGAGACCGGAGATCGGAATTCGGGTCTACTGACTTGAATTCCGATCATCCAGCCACACGGCTATCGTGATTTTACACTTAGGTGCCGTTTTAAGGTTTTTTTTTAAATTAGATTAGTAGTTTTTGTCAGCTGTTAAATGAGATCTCTTGCAGGCCCCAAATACTGGTCTTGACCGGATTCCCGGGCGAGAGACCGATTTTGTGCGACTTCGCGTATCTGCTAACCAAAGGACTGTCGCTCATGCTCTGCGGCCACATCGTGCAGGTATCAAATCAAATCATTTATTTATCGACATAAGTAAGGGGGCGTCCATAAATTACGAGAGGTGTCTAAGGGGGGGAGGGGATCGAGTCAAATCTCATCTAATCTTACGTTGGAGAGAGGGGGGGGGGGTCTCGGCAAATATAACGCATTTTTTTTTCTGATTGAAACAAACAAATTATACAATTTTACTGAAATGCAGATGATTTTACTGAAAATCATATGGACATGTCGGTTCCAATAGTCTCTCATGATTCTCTATAGATTGAATTAGAATATATAATCTTTTTTTAATCACTGTAGTCACGATTTAGGTATTCTATTGTTAAATTTTCATTACACTTATAATTAAACTCTCAGCAATATTGATTACTAGTCTTAACTAGTCGTATTTAAAAGCACGAAGCAATTTTTTTTCTTTTTACAATAACAATCCAACGCGTTATCGTAAGAAACCCACATTTTGAAAAATCTCACGTGAGATTGGTGGGATGGGGGAGGGGTTGAATAAAATCTCACGACATCTCACCAGGGGGGGGACGGAGGGAGAGAGAATTCAATAAAACACCTCACGTAATTTATGGACGCCCCCCAACATACATAACATCCTTCGATCGACACTTCTTGAATCTATCACGTTTCGTAATTAGGTTCTTCTGACGAAGAAGAAACAGGCGAAAGAAACTCCGTAGGTATGCTCCTTTTCTAGTTTTTTTTTTTGTAAATGAAATTCAAAATTTAACACTAATTTGATTAGAATGATCACTAATTTGAATGAATGTTAGCATGGGAAAGATTGGCCACTAATATATTCATTTATATTGTAATAATCTTTTTTGTACGAATTTTCTTTGTTACTAGAAGTACGTCATTCTATCGTATCAACGTTCATGTAATTGTGCGAAGGAATTGTGTAAAAGCGAGGACTATGTCTCCACATATGAAGCTAGCTAGTGGCAGATTCGGGAAACACATCGACGTCCTACATCGCGCTATCGAAGTTCTCAAGATTGCAAGCATATATACGATTACCGATAGCACACTGACTTACACGACCACCCGACCTGGCGGGTAGCTACACTCTTCCTGCAGAACCTCAGCCATTACATAACCTTATTTGTTATGCTGTTTTAAAATTTGATTTGTGATCTCTTCGTAAAGTGTGCGACTTTACGTTGGCCGACCGAAAACGAAACGATGAGATTCGCAAGAGGTTTGAAAGATGTTTATCACTGAAAGGGCATGGTTCGACGTTATGGGCACGTTGACTGAATGAATGAAGACCGAATGAAGAAAAGAGAGTTTACATAAAATGCATCCGAGCTTGGCAGAGACTAGCTTTCGAAGGCGATATGAGTAAGTTGCTCGAAGAGAGAAGGGTCAAGTGTACTCGGATACAGAGACGTGCAAATATTGAATAATGAAATAAGAAAATCATGAATTTGTTTTCTTTGACTACCTCGTCAGGTATTGCTCATGAAGATATATTTTTTCTGTTAATTTATTTAATCAAAAAAACACGAGAATGCTTTAGTTTTTTTTACGTTACTGGCTACGGGACAAAGAGCGAAAGTAAATTTGTGCTCTCTCTTTCTATCTTCACTTGTTATTTCTCCCTATCACCCGATCACACTTTTCGTAACGCTATCATCACGCCTACTTCCCACCAAGAGACGTAAAGGTTTTACTTGAAAAATGAATCGTATTCTGTAGCACGAAGGTCGTAATTTCCCCGCAGGGCCAGATGAAAAATGAATCGTATTCTGTAGCACGAAGGTCGTAATTTCCCCGCAGGGCCAGATGAAAAATGAATCGTATTCTGTAGCACGAAGGTCGTAATTTCCCCGCAGGGCCAGATGAAAAATGAATCGTATTCTGTTGCACGAAGGTCGTAATTTCGCAGGGCCAGATGAAAAATGAATCGTATTCTGTAGCACGAAGGTCGTAATTTCGCAGGGCCAGATGAAAATTGAATCGTATTCTGTAGCACGAAGGTCGTCATTTCCCCGCAGGGCCAGATGAAAAATGAATCGTATTCTGTAGCACGAAGGTCGTAATTTCCCCGCAGGGCCAGATGAAAAATGAATCGTATTCTGTAGCACGAAGGTCGTAATTTCCCCGCAGGGCCAGATGAAAAATGAATCGTATTCTGTAGCACGAAGGTCGTAATTTCGCAGGGCCAGATGAAAAATGAATCGTATTCTGTAGCACGAAGGTCGTAATTTCGCAGGGCCAGATGAAAAATGAATCGTATTCTGTTGCACGAAGGTCGTAATTTCCCCGCAGGGCCAGATGAAAATTGAATCGTATTCTGTAGCACGAAGGTCGTCATTTCCCCGCAGGGCCAGATGAAAAATGAATCGTATTCTGTTGCACGAAGGTCGTAATTTCCCCGCAGGGCCAGATGAGCCACCGCACGCGCGAGGCGCTGTGCGCGCGCGCGTACCGCTGGTTCGCGAAGCGCAAGGCGAAGGCATTCTACAGCGTTGTGGACGACGTGCCGTTCAAAGACGGCGCCAGCGCTCTCATACAGGTGCGATCTCATTTATATGAAAATAAAAACCATATAATCAAGAGGCAATAGCCTAATGGTTTAGGGTGCGGACTGCGAAACATGACGTCGCAGGTTCGGGCCCAGCCATTGGACTATTGACGTAAACCAACTCCCAGACACTTTTTCAGTTAATTGGAGAGGTTAACAGGAATACTAGTAATGTTATTTAAAAAAATATCTTCACGCCATTCCCAACACTATGTGTATCTAAATGTAGGTCAAGACAAGCTCGCACCGATGGGTTTTTCAATAACTTACGTACGAATTATGTCGTTGGCTTTGACATAAAGACGACGACGGGCTCACAACCTGTCACTTTGTCCCGAAAATATCTTCGGAGAAAGGACCTCGTCTACCCCTGTATTGGGAAATGCGTGAAGATATTTATTTAATTAATTATTTAAAATTCCTTCCAGGCGAGCGGACTGGGTAAACTGAAACCCAACATTCTCATGATGGGTTTCAAAGAAGATTGGCAGACGTGCGACCGCTCGGAAATCGTCGACTACGTAGAGGTCATGCAGTAAGTTCTTTATCCGATTACCTATTGATTGCCATTAAAAGTCACAATAGTCGAGTGCTCAAGTGATCGGAATTCGAGTCGTGAGACGCCGAGTTCGTACGCCAAGGCTCGTATCACCGGTCACGTTGTCCCAAAATTATCTTCGGTGGAAGGTGAGCCTGAATGACTTAATTGTCTAGACGTCTGTCTACCTCTGTATAAGGAATGGCGTGAAGATATTTATTTAATTATTTATTGCCAGTAATGCGTCGATTTTTCTAGAACCAGTTTGTTCAAAACCTAAAACGAAACGAAGTGATTCGAATATGACAGGTTTGAAAGATCTTCTTCACTAAATTGATAAAAGCGTGCTTCGATGGTTCGGACACGTTGAGCGAATGAGTGAAGACCGAATGGTGAAGGAAATATATAGCGCGTAGGTTAACATTAAAAGGGGGTTAGTTAAAGATCCTCGAAGAAAGGTTAAAGAATCCTCGCGTCTTAGATTTCGCTGCGCATCATCGCTGTGCCTTATTTTTTTTCTTCCGTTTTTCGACAAGATTATGCCGCCGTATGTCATTAAGGTTCAAAATTTCCTTTAGTAACCTCTTACGACACCAAGAGGAAGAAATTGGAATGATACATTCTCACAACGTTACGATCCTAGATGGTTTTGTTGTAAATAAATATATTCACGCATAGTATCTAACGGGTCAGTCAGAGAAAACAAATCGTCAAGGGTCAATATTCTTTCCTCTATTGCATTTTTATTATGCAATTTTATTGGCTTATAAAGCATATTTATGCTGAACTTTTATGTGATTATTTTAAAGAGAAGAAAGTCGCGCCAAAACAAAGCAGAAGAAAATAGAATACTGATTTAAAATTTCGCGTGTAAGACAAGGTGGCTTGGAGGTAAGAGCGTTGCCACGAATCGGCGAAGGACGCGGGTTCGAATACCGCCCGTGTCAGTTGAAATTCTAAAAACTTTTTTCTCTTTTGCCCTTTTAAATTTCTAGTTATCCGAGTATTCTTGACCTAACCCTCTTCGAGAAATTTCACAAACGGTCTCAGGAATTAAGTCTTTTTTTTTCATAGAAAAGGGAGGCAAACGAACAGGCGGCTCACGTGATGGTAAGTGATTACCGCCGCCCATGAACACCCGCAATACCAGAGGTATAGCAGATGCGTTGTCACCTTTAGAGTGCCGCCCCCGCCAGAATTTGGGGAGGGGGTGTGTGGGCCACCGGTTACCTGCACTCACCAGACGAAACGCAGAAGTTTGTTAGACTTCTACTTCACGCCGGTATTCTGTGAGGTCGTGGTTCCCCGGTCGAGCCGGCCCATTCATGCAACAGCAAAAGCTGATGCGTGGCTCTACCACTGTTCATACTTACTCTTGTATTTCCTACTCAGCAAAGCTCTCGACGTGCACATGGCGCTCGCCATTCTGCGGGTGGAGGGCGGACTGTACAATGGTGACGCCTTGGATGATGACCTGCGAGCGTGCTTGAAGGACCTCAATCTCAACGATCCCAGCACTTTTTCGCGTAAGAAGTGCAAATTAGAATTAATTCACTCATTCGGTCATTCATTCTTTCATTCATTAGACTATGATAAATTGGACGACTTTATTCATTCACTCATTCAGTCGTTAATTCGTTCATTCATTACACTATGAAAAATTGGATGGATGATAATTTCTTTTTAATGAGTTACAAATAGTTCATCCATGATAGCACATACGTTTGTCAATATAAATTATCTCTAGTTTTGTAATCATAATATGTACATCTTTGACTTTAAAGTTTTTGGTTCGTGGTTCCATCTAAAGGTTGCTTGGAAGAAGCTTGCAGTTATAAGGGACAACGGGCACCCTTATAACTGCAAGCCTTTTTGTTTTATTTTTGTTTACATTTTGTAATTTTGATTAACGGTGTACAGAAAAGCTATTTTTCATTTCAAGGCGTATGTTAGATATAAAGACGATGCAACTAATTTTTTTTAGTTGATATCTCTGTGCGTGTGTGCGTATGCGTCACTTATTTCTCATAATACATAATGATTTTGTTTCATTCTCGCTTTATACCTTAAACTTTCTACAGATTTGTTTTTGGATATTGTAACATATACATTAAAAAAATTCTAAAGCAATTGTTCATAACATATATTAACTTTGTTCATTATTCATCAACAAAGTCAACGTCAAATGGTTTGTATTTGCTATTCCTTATGACTTCTCCCTAGTATAATAATATGTCTTATATACGTATATACATATGTATATACTTTTTTATGTCTTTATTGTATTTATGTTATGTGCATTTAAGAGTGTATTATAGGTATGGATGTGTATTTATTTTATATAAACATGTTTTTGTATGTATTTTTAAAACTATTTCATCATTATAATCTTCTTTTTGTATAGTTTTTAATTCTCTTTAATTTATCCTCTATCCTTAGTCTAATACTCACTGGTGCTTAGATCCTTAGTTGTCTGGAAGAGATCGCTTTTCAGCCATGAGGTCGACAATTGAAACACTAATACATTTTATCCTTGTAAATATCTTTCTTTTGTTTTTATTTATTGCTGTACAATAGTATAAGTGTATTACATTCATTCATTCATTCAAAATGACGATTATGTGTGATACTTTCTGTTTTTAAGACAACTTCTTCGTTAATAACAAATCGCATTTATATTGTGCTCACCGTATATGTGCATCGCATCGCCAGGTTCCATGGGGGACAGCTATAAAGAGTCCAAGTCTACTGAGAGCTTAAATACGCATTCGCAAGGTAAGTTTCATTCATTCATTTATATAATGTAGTTAATAAATTTACTGCTGTGGTAACTGTTGACGAGTGAGGTATACGGGTTTCATGTGTGTGTCGCCAGTTCTGGGTTTGATTCCCGTACGGTTCGATCAAGACAAAAACTTTATTTCTTTCTTTCGGGTGTTGTGTGTGGTGTTTTTTTTATCCGACTTCATAACACACGTGCTTTAGCTACTTTGGGATCACAGCAATGTATGCAATTTTGTTCCATATAAGTAAAAAAAGTATATTCACGCAATTCTCAATACAGGGGTAGACAGAGGTTGCCTAGACAATTAAGTTCCCTCGACCCACCTTCCACCGAAGATATTTTCGGGACAACGTGACTGGTGGTGAGCCCGTCGCCGTCTCGATGTCCAAGCCAACGATATAATTTGTACATAAGTTTTTGAAAAACCCTTTGGTACGAGCCTGCCACCCGGGGATCAAACTCCAGTCTTTTGACTCGAAATTCCGACTTGGACATAAATCGTTGAGAATACTTAGTTATTATTCTATCATAAAGTAACATATCGTGCCAGAAGTCACGATAGCCGAGTGGTTGCGTGGTCGGAATTTGTAGTAGAGAGACCCAAGTTCGATCCCTAGGTGGCAGGCTCGAACCAATGGGTTTCTTATGTACGAATTTTATCGTTGGTTTGGACATAAAGAAGGGCGACGGGCTCACCACCTGACACGTTGTCCCGAAAATATCTTCGGTGGAAGGTGGGTCGAAGGGACTTAATTGTCTAGACTAGATCTCTGTCTGAATTACGTGAAGATATGTGTTTATTTATGCGTAGTATTTGTATAATGTATTTTTTTTCTCGTCCCACATTTATAACATCTACTTCTTTTCATCTCTGCACCACAAGGTTGACTGGGAGAGAATGCCTCTGGCATTAAGTCCGGCTATAAACACTCTCATGTATATGAAGTTTATAAGTAAATAATATTAAGTAAATAAACACATTCCTCTCAGGTAGCAGTATGTCGGACTTGTCTATGGGCGTGTCCAGGGATCCGTCGGCGAAACGGGTGACACCGCAGGAACAGAACGATACGTAAGTCTTTTATTGCATAGAAATCCCAATACTATTGTAATATTATACATGCGAAAGTTTTTTTGTACTTAAGCATAGAAATCCCAATACTATTGTAATATTATACATGCGAAAGTTTATGAGGATGGATTGATTTTTGGTACTATTTCATGCAATAATTACGGAACAGATTTTGATAGAATAAATAAATAAAAGAAATACATAAATATCTTCACGCAATTCCCCATACAGGGGGTAGACAGAGGTCTAGTCTAGACAATGAAGTCCCTTCGACCCACCTTCCACCGAAGTTATTTTCGGATAATTTTAATAGAACTTTGCAGCAATAACAAATGCAAGTCACAATAGCCGAGTTGTTGGAAGGTCGTAAATTTTGAGCCTGAGAGACCCGAGCTCGATCCCCAGGTGGCAGTACCAATGAGTTTTTCAAAAACTTACGTACGAATTTCATCGTTGGCTTGGACATAAAGAAGGGCGACGGGCTCACCACCTGACACGTCCCGAAAATATCTTCGGTGGAAGGTGGGTCGAAGGGACTTAATTGTCTAGACTTGACCTCTGTCCATCTCTTGTATTGGGAATTTCGTAGTAAAATCCATCACAATAACACATAGGCTACAATTTCAGATCTCGTATTATTTGGTTATAATATTACGATAAGTATCAAGTAAGTCGGATAAATAAAGACCAGATGAAAATGCTCGATTCAGCCAGTCTTTTCACCTAGTTTTATTGTGACAGCAATCAATATTTATACCGATTGGTCGTCAGTTTAGCCGCTTTCAATTAATCATGTAGTCAATAATGTCTCGCAAAAGTCTTAATAAAACATTATCACGCCATTACCAATGTGCTGAGCACACAGAGGCTTAGATTAAAGCCGTTTCGGCTCACCTTTCACCGAAAATATTTTTGTGACAACGTGACAGATTGTGAACTTGTCGCCATCTATAAGTCCAAGCCAACGATATAAGTTTTGAAACGAAACCATTGAAAACAAAACAAACCACCAACCAACAATAAGTATCTTCACGCAATTCCCCATACAGGGGGTAGACAGAGGTCTAGTCTAGACAATGAAGTCCCTTCGACCCACCTTCCACCGAAGTTATTTTCGGATAATTTTAATAGAACTTTGCAGCAATAACAAATGCAAGTCACAATAGCCGAGTTGTTGGTTGGTCGGAATTTTGAGTCGAGAGACCCGAGTTCGATCCCCAGGTGGCAGTACCAATGAGTTTTTCAAAAACTTACGTACGAATTTCATCGTTGGCTTGGACATAAAGGCGGCGACGGGCTCACCACCTGTCACGTTGTCCCGAAAATATCTTCGGTGGAAGGTGGGTCAAAGGGACTTTGTCTAGACTTGACCTCTGTCCACCCTTGTTTTGGGAATTTCGTGTAGTAAAATCCATCACAATAACACATAGGCTACAATTTCAGATCTCGTATTATTTGGTTATAATATTACGATAAGTATCAAGAAAGTCGGATAATTAAAGACCAGATGAAAATGCTCGATTCAGCCAGTCTTTTCACCTAGTTTTATTGTGACAGCAATCAATATCTACACCGATTGGTCGTCAGTTTAGCCGCTTTCAATTAATCATGTAGTCAGTAATGTCTCGCAAAAGTCTTAATAAAAACATTATCACGCCATTACCAATGCTGGAGTACACAGAGGTTTAGACAATAAGGCCGTTTCGGCTCACCTTTCACCGAAAATATTTTTTTGTGACAACGTGACAGATTGTGAACTTGTCGCCATCTATAATTCCAAGCCAACGATATAAGTTTTGAAACGAAACCATTGAAAAACATAACAAACCAGCAACCAACAATAAGTATCTTCACGCAATTCCCAATAAAGGGGTAGACAGAGGTCTAATCCAGGCAATTAAGTCCCTTCGACCCACCTTCCACCGAATATATTTTCGGTACAACCTGACAGATTGAGAACCTGTCGCCATCTATAAGTCCAAGCCAACGACATAAGTTTTGAAACAAAACCATTGGTACGAGCCGGCACCCTGGGGTCGACCTCGAATCACCTGACTCCGAATTCCGATCGTCCAAGCACTCGGCTATCGTGACGTAAGTAAGTAGGTAAGTAAGTAAGTAAGTAAGTACGCCCCCGCCCCCCCAGCAAGAAGTCCCGCGGCTGGAGACGAGCGCTGGCGGGCGCGCGGCGCGCCTCGTCGCTGACCTCGGTGGAGCAGTTCACGCGGCGGCAGCCCGGCACCGTCGACGTCTGGTGGCTCTATGACGACGGAGGTAGCAATCTCTCACTCTCACTCTCTCTCTCTCTCTCTCTCTCTCTCTCTCTCTCTCTCTCTCTCTCTCTCTCTCTCTCTCTCTCTCTCTCTCTCTCTCTCTCTCTCTCTCTCTCTCTCTCTCTCTCTCTCTCTCTCTCTCTCTCTCTCTCTCTCTCTCTCTCTCTCTCTCTCTCTCTCTCTCTCTCTCTCTCTCTCTCTCTCTCTCTCTCTCTCTCTCTCTCTCTCTCTCTCTCACTGCTGTATATTTTAAACAGGGCTGACTCTCCTACTGCCGTATATTTTAAACAGGCTGACTCTCCTACTGCCGTATATTTTAAACAGGCTGACTCTCCTACTGCCGTATATTTTAAACAGGCTGACTCTCCTACTGCCGTATATTTTAAACAGGCTGACTCTCCTACTGCCGTATATTTTAAACAGGCTGACTCTCCTACTGCCGTATATTTTAAACAGGCTGACTCTCCTACTGCCGTATATTTTAAACAGGCTGACTCTCCTACTGCCGTATATTTTAAACAGGCTGACTCTCCTACTGCCGTATATTTTAAACAGGCTGACTCTCCTACTGCCGTATATTTTAAACAGGCTGACTCTCCTACTGCCGTATATTTTAAACAGGCTGACTCTCCTACTGCCGTATATTTTAAACAGGCTGACTCTCCTACTGCCGTATATTTTAAACAGGCTGACTCTCCTACTGCCGTATATTTTAAACAGGCTGACTCTCCTACTGCCGTATATTTTAAACAGGCTGACTCTCCTACTGCCGTATATTTTAAACAGGGCTGACTCTCCTACTGCCGTATATTTTAAACAGGCTGACTCTCCTACTGCCGTATATTTTAAACAGGCTGACTCTCCTACTGCCGTATATTTTAAACAGGGCTGACCTCCTACTGCCGTATATTTTAAACAGGCTGACTCTCCTACTGCCGTATATTTTAAACAGGCTGACTCTCCTACTGCCGTATATTTTAAACAGGCTGACTCTCCTACTGCCGTATATTTTAAACAGGCTGACTCTCCTACTGCCGTATATTTTAAACAGGCTGACTCTCCTACTGCCGTATATTTTAAACAGGGCTGACTCTCCTACTGGCCTATATTTTAAACAGGGCTGACTCTGCTACTGCCGTATATTTTAAACAGGGCTGACCTCCTACTGCCGTATATTTTAAACAGGGCTGACTCTGCTACTGCCGTATATTTTAAACAGGGCTGACCTCCTACTGCCGTATATTTTAAACAGGGCTGACCTCCTACTGCCGTATATTTTAAACAGGGCTGACTCTGCTACTGCCGTATATTTTAAACAGGGCTGACTCTCCTACTGGTCTATATTTTAAACAGGGCTGACTCTGCTACTGCCGTATATTTTAAACAGGGCTGACTCTGCTACTGCCGTATATTTTAAACAGGGCTGACCTCCTACTGCCGTATATTTTAAACAGGGCTGACCTCCTACTGCCGTATATTTTAAACAGGGCTGACCTCCTACTGCCGTATATTTTAAACAGGCTGACTCTCCTACTGCCGTATATTTTAAACAGGGCTGACCTCCTACTGCCGTATATTTTAAACAGGGCTGACTCTGCTACTGCCGTATATTTTAAACAGGCCTGACTCTCCTACTGCCGTATATTTTAAACAGGGCTGACTCTCCTACTGGCCTATATTTTAAACAGGGCTGACTCTGCTACTGCCGTATATTTTAAACAGGGCTGACTCTCCTACTGCCGTATATTTTAAACAGGGCTGACTCTCCTACTGCCGTATATTTTAAACAGGCTGACTCTCCTACTGCCGTATATTTTAAACAGGGCTGACCTCCTACTGCCGTATATTTTAAACAGGGCTGACTCTGCTACTGCCGTATATTTTAAACAGGCTGACTCTCCTACTGCCGTATATTTTAAACAGGGCTGACTCTCCTACTGCCGTATATTTTAAACAGGGCTGACTCTCCTACTGCCGTATATTTTAAACAGGGCTGACTCTCCTACTGCCGTATATTTTAAACAGGGCTGACTCTCCTACTGGCGTATATTTTAAACAGGGCTGACTCTGCTACTGCCGTATATTTTAAACAGGCCTGACTCTCCTACTGCCGTATATTTTAAACAGGGCTGACTCTCCTACTGCCGTATATTTTAAACAGGGCTGACTCTCCTACTGCCGTATATTTTAAACAGGGCTGACTCTCCTACTGCCGTATATTTTAAACAGGGCTGACTCTCCTACTGGCGTATATTTTAAACAGTGCTGACTCTCCTACTGCCGTATATTTTAAACAGGGCTGACTCTCCTACTGCCGTATATTTTAAACAGGGCTGACTCTCCTACTGCCGTATATTTTAAACAGGGCTGACTCTCCTACTGCCGTATATTTTAAACAGGGCTGACTCTCCTACTGCCGAATATTTTATAATAATAATAATAATAAAAATCTTTATTTATTTCCTTCTCACATATGACTTAAATGTCTACATTTAGTTTTAACAGTTATAAAACATTTACTGTAATGTGAGGGACTGTTGCCCGTTGTAGGTTTTACAAAACCTGAGTTACAAGTCAACAGGCTCCCACTTCTCTGTAAGGATATGATATGATCTGAAGTGACTTGACATTTTGTGTCTAGCCCTACGACAAGGTCTTGGGATCGGTTTAACCACTAGATTACAAGTATGTGAGAGTGCAAATGCGAATGTGAGAAAATTTTATATGAACGCGCGCGTGTGTGTGTGTGTGTGTGTGTGTGTGTGTGTGTGTGTGTGTGTGTGTGTGTGTGTGTGTGTGTGTGTGTGTGTGTGTGCGTGTGTGTGTGTGTGTGCGTGTGTGTGTGTGTGTGTGTGCGTGCGAGTGCGTGTGAGTTAGTAGTGTGTTTTGAGTGTATGATAAAGAAACAAAACATTTGGTGCTCATGATGGAGGTACAAGTAAAGATTCTGTATGTTCATATGACAGTCCTTTAGCCATTTTATTAAGATTCTTTTACAGTGAAAGGTAGGTAGTGAGTAAAATGATAATCTTTATTTAACATATTGTACAAGTACACACTAAGGAAACAATAAAACCTGTGTGAGAAAGTTGTCCTATACGTATTAGAATAGGAGCATACTTTACTCGTTTTTCTTATTGATTCTACCAGTTTCGGATCGTACTTAGTATAAGAGTGCTTTCGTAGTACTGTATATAGAACAAATAGCTGACGAACACTTAATACGCTCCAGAATTCATATACTTTTACAGTGGGATGGTGATATGGCATGAACGCAGCAACTTTCAATATACCTCTTTGCGTTCTTTCAAGTTTTAAGATATTGGTTTTAGTAGTTCCGCCCCATGATGTAATGCAATATATAGTTATAGACTGGCAGAGCGCATAATAAACTGTTTTTAATATGTTTCGGTCGGCTATGTGTTTGAGATTTTTAAATATATAAATCATTTTTCTTAGTCTAGAATTTAGTGCATTTACATGCGGTTGAAAACTCAATGTATTGTCTATCAATACACCGAGGTATTTCATAGTATCAGTTTTTTGTAAGATAGGGCAGTCGCATAGCTAATCAGTATCAAAACAAGAGTGGACGTGTAACGAATATGTAGGATTATTCTGTTTTTTAATGGAGAAAGTCATGTATTTGGTTTTGTCAATATTTAGCGTTAATACACTGTCACGTAGCTGTTTTGTAACAGAGTCGAGGCCATGTTGTGCAAGAAAAACTTTGCCATGTATCCGCATTAAATAAGAGTACGGTGTCGTCTGCAAAACTTAGGACTCTTCCCGGAATATCAAGTTGGCCTATATTATTCATGTATACCAGAAACAGAGACGGTCCAAGAATGCTTCCTGTGGGACACCATAAGTAACTGGAAGCTCCTGGCTGATCCATTTTCCCATTTTTGTTTGCTGGGTCCTGTTAGTGAGATAGCTTGGAACAACTGTAGAGGTATGCCCTGACGCTAATGTTAGCAAGCCGTTGTAACAAGATGGGAACAGAGACAGTATCAAAGGCTTTCGCCAAATCAAGAAATACAGCAACACACTTTTGTTACTATCAAGTTTCCTTACTACATAATCTGTCAGTTCATGGACAGCGTCCGCTGTTGATTTACTTCTGCGAAATCCAAATTGATTTGACGAAATTAGACTCTTGTTTTCAAGATAACAGACGAGTCTAGAATTGATTAGTCTTTCCAGTATCTTTGAAATGGAGGGTAATATTGAAATTGGACGATAGTTGTTGATACTGCCTCTGTCGCCACTCTTATAAATAGGTTTTATTAGACCGATTTTTTGAGTAAAAGTGGAAATATTCCAGAAGTTATAGCTAAATTGCAAATGTGCGTCAGAGGCTTGATGAGTATATCCTTATGCTGTTTGATCAGATTATTCGGTATTCCGTCTACTCCCGGAGCACAATCATGTTTAAGGCCAGCAACAATAGATTCTACTTCCAACTCGTGGGTCGGGAGTAGCACAAATGACTGTTCGACAGCTATACTAGACTTGCACGCCAATTGTGTGGAGGTTGAACTGATAGTAATTATTTTTTCCGCTAGACTTCTCCCAATCTCTGCAAAGTACTTGTTCGCATTGTTCGTCACTACGAGTGGACTATCAGATGTAAATAATTCAGTACATGTGACAGTTTGCGCAGTTGTATTTATAGCTTTTTTAATAACTTCCCACAATTTCTTTTTGTTCTGTCCAGCTTTCTGTATTTCAGATCTTTCGTAAGCACGCTTATTTTTTTTAATGAGAGCATTACAATAGTTCCGATATCTTTGTAGGTGGTTTTAATATTTCATTTTGAGGAGACTTTTTACTTTTTTATGAAGCAAATCCCTATTTCTTATACATCTTAATAGTCCCGGTGTAATCCAAGGTTTGCTTACTTTTTTTTCGTGATGATAATTTCAAATGCCTTGTATTTGCTGATAATGCTAGGGTCAATGAGTTAATTAGAAAAAAATTGCATCATCTACATTTGTCATATTGTAAATTTCACTGTAATTAATCTGTCGAACTGCATCGTATAATCCTTTGGAGTCTAAATATTGAAGGATAACTTTATTTTTTTTATTTTGTAGATTAGAGTTCCAGTGTAACAAGAGGGAAACTCTGTCATGATTCGTAATATATGACTCTATTATGAAGCATTCTGCTTTAAGTTTCGTTTTGATAACCACATGGTCTAGGCAGGTAAGGCCATGGGTAGGGATCGTAAATCCCGGTAACATACCATGGGACGCTAGAATTTCCAAATAATCAGATGCATACTTGTCACTAGAACTTTCAGTTATGTCAATGTTTATATCTCCTATAATAATAATATTTGTGTAATGTGATAGTGTTTTAAGTAATTCATTTAAAGATTTTAAAAATATATTTACGTCCTTGTAACCATAAGGGCGGTAAATAGCTATTATCACAGTATTTTTATTATATTTAACTAATAAGCAGTTTGCTTCCTGTATGTTTGCCTCCACTATGGAAGCATAGATATCATTCCTATAATATACAACAACGCCTTCATTCTGAGTATTATTATGGGTTGTGCCAAAGTTATTATATTCACTTATGGGTGGTATGGAAAAAGTCGAGGATAGCCAGCATTCGGTTAGAATTATAAAATCCCATTCTATTTTTGTTCGAAATAGCAATGTTTCAAAATTTAGTATATTGCATTTTATGCTACGTATATTTTGAGAGAGTATTTTAGCCCGTTGTTCGAATTAGGGCAAATTGATACAAACTCTTCAGGAGTCCCCTTCGAAACACTAGCTAATGCAATATTATCAATCTCTTGATTTAATCTTACGATATCTTGATTTAAGGAATCGAATTCTATGTGTATAATATTTTATATGAAATAATAATAAACTGAAAAGTTCAGGTTAAGAATTAGGTTTTGTATGTTCGTCGCAATAAGCATATGTATGAATGATATACATAAGTATTTTAACACATAAGTAATGGGAAAGGTATATGTCGAAAATGTTTTATTTGTTTGTCGTTTTGTTTTGTAATTTGTGTTATGTGTATACAAACAAGGTAATAATGAGGCAGTAAGAATTAATGTTACAATTAAAATACTCACATAGGAAGCTTGGTTTAGAAAATTAAAGATGAGCTTAATATTAAACAAAAATAACGAATAAGAAAAAAGTTCAGCATGAATTGGTACTAGTCACATTTTTATAATCTTCTCCAAAATTTGTCCTGATTCAATTGATATTATTTTAGATTTATCGTCTTTGCGTAGAAATATTTTTCCGTTTGAGCACCAACAGAACTTGAATTGTTTTTCTTTAGCAAGTTCTTTGCATTTGAGAAAGAGTTTTTTTGTCGAGTAGGTCAGGTGTTCCTCCACATAAATTGGTTTTTGTTCTCCCGGTAGTCCAATTGAGACCGTATTAAGCTTTTTATCTTTAGGTTGATCTCTGTTGTAGCTTCTTACAGCGGACAATATTTTTAATTTGGTTTGAACTGAAGAAAATTCTGCTACGATTGTTCTAGGGGCATGCGGTTTGTTAGGGAGACGAAACACATCTCTCAAGTCAGAGGGTTGAATTTTAATATTTAGGGTGTCGCCCAGCTTAGTAACAATAGAGACGAGGTCATCTGACGTTTCCGTGATTTCCGCCGACAAATTTCTTACCTCTATGGAAGCCGATCTAGACTTCAAGTGCAGGTCTTGAACTTGCTTTTCTAAGTTGCTAATACAGTCTAGGTTCTTTTTCCGATCTTTCTCCAATATTTCAATTTTGTTCCTCATTTCCTCATAACTGAGTTAATGAAACTCATGGAAGCCTCAATTTCAGAGTTAGATTCTTGAATTTTTCGGCATTGGGTTTTAAGATCAGACATATCCGTTACAAGTTTATTTAAAATAATGTCTTGATTCTCTTTCCACGAATAAATTGTGCTCGTTAAGTTCTTTAGAGCACTCTTCAACTCGCTTATGTCGCTTTCGACAGAAACAGGCGGAGAGTCTTCGAGCCTAATACGCTTTGATCGTAGTGTAATACAACTTGATAGTTCCCCACATTATCGAGATCAGATATTTTTTCGCAATATTAGGTTCTGATGACCCGTGTTCAATGTTCTTTCTTTGTTTAGAGAGTGTTTCACCGACATTTTTTTTTCATAAGCTCAATTAGAAAAAGTATCAGTCTTGTGCAGTCTTGAATGTACTAGGTTATCATAAATAATATCCGATAAACAATTTTGTATTTGCAGTTAGGAAGGTCCGATTAAAGTGGACGCCATCGACGATTTCATAGATTTCTGCTTTCCGTCCACTATAAGTAGACACTTACATCTGTCTCTGTTTAGCAAAATGCTTGGAGATATAGTGCGTTTCTTACTAGTAAGTGTGTACCTCTTTTTACTTTAATAAAAGAAAACTATACTCACTAGCAATATCCTTTATCTCTTGAATATTCTGTAGTCCTAATGATAGCGTAGTGTAGTTACGGAACTGGTGCGACATTTCTCATATTAGTTTCGCCTTCCCATGACCAGTAAACTCTTGTCGACTTATGTACTTCTAATATTATGTTAACCTTTGTACTTATTTTATATTTGGTTTTTAAAAACACCAAACAAAATGCGGGCTAACTATTTACACGACTGAGCTCCTCAGCGATCCGAGAGCGAGAGGATTTTAAACAGGGCTGACTCTCCTACTGCCGTATATTTTAAACAGGGCTGACTCTCCTACTGCCGTATATTTTAAACAGGGCTGACTCTCCTACTGCCGTATATTTTAAACAGGGCTGACTCTCCTACTGCCGTTTATTTTAAACAGGGCTGACTCTTCTACTGCCGTTTATTTTAAACAGGGCTGACTCTCCTACTGCCGTTTATTTTAAACAGGGCTGACTCTCCTACTGCCGTTTATTTTAAACAGGGCTGACTCTCCTACTGCCGTATATTTTAAACAGGGCTGACTCTCCTACTGCCGTATATTTTAAACAGGGCTGACTCTGCTACTGCCGTATATTTTAAACAGGCCTGACTCTCCTACTGCCGTATATTCTGTCAACGCGACGCGCGTGGTCCTCCTGTCGACTGAGGGTCTTCACGCTCGCCAACAAGACCACGGAACTTGAAATTGAAGAAAGGAAGTAAGCAAAGATTTTTCTACGTGTATATACTGGCGAAAGTTATTTGGTTATTTTTTATTTATTTCATAATTTATGTATACATTATATAAATGAAAGAAGAAATATGATAGCAGGGAAAGTTTGTACAAAGGTACTGCTTATTTCTTAAGAAATTTCATACATCTGATCTGAGACTGGAGTATTGATGGATACTTATAGTGCTCTTATATTTTTTTGCTTTTATTTTTTTCTAATTTAGGTAATTATATCACGAGAGCTGGCTATTTGAAACTAGAATAGACGGATGACTATACGTATCTATGTATCTTTGTAACTAACCTTTGATATTCATTGTCATTTTAAAATGTTTTTCCGCTTCAAATGACATTTAAGCGAAAAATTATAAGTCAACTATGGTCCTCCGCGCTCGAACGGCCTAAACGCCCGTTTTCAAGGTGTCGCCAGCTTTGAAGTCCCGATTTCGATTCCCGAACGGGTCAATGTAGAAAATCTCTTTCTCTGTATTGTCTTGGCTTTGGATGTTTATGGTAACTTCGTTGTTTCCGATTCCATACCACAAGTGCTTTAGCTTCTTACATTGGGATCGGAGCAATGTATGTGATTTTGTCCCCATCTATTTATCTATTAATTACAAAAACATTACTATATAAGATTAATTACAATAACTATATATTATCTCCTCAGCATGGCATCGCTACTTTCCAAGTTCCGTATAGATTATTCTGCTTTGAAAATGGTGCCCGACGTCAACAAGAAACCGAAGGATTCCACTTTGGCGTACTTCGACAAACTAATCGCACCGTTCAGGACTACTGACGACAACGCGGACAACGGTAAGTGTATTTTTATCAACTGACACATGACCTTGCAATAAATTTAATATTCGTGATTAAAACTTTTCTTTTCTGGGGAGGCCCACATACCCCCCTCCCCCACTTCCGGGGGGGGGGGGATTTCTCAAAGGCCGGCAACGCATCTGCTATTCCTCCGGTAATCACTTACCATCACGTGTGTCACTCGCTCGTTTGCCTCCCTTTTCTATAAAAAAAAAATATCTTAGCCAGCACATACACACATTTAAAAAAAGTGCGAAAATTAATGCACCAATTGTGGATATATATTTGGCATTGTCTGTACGGTTTGAGATATGCAGCTTATATGTATAATTAATTAATCAATCCGGCTTCTATAGAAAGAAGGAAAGAAATTTGTTTATTCGTGGATCGAATAGAGCACGAAGACAATATAAAATAACATATAAAATAAAGAGAATAGTAAGATAGAATAGAGGTTTGACGACCGGGATTCGAAACAGGAGTGTCGAATTGTCAGCAGCATACTACACGAGATGGAGCGACGATTTGCACAATATTCCGGGGAGTCGAGTCAATTGGGACAGGACCGTTCTGTGGCAATATTTGCGGGGAGGGTAGCCTATGTTCAGAATTTGTCTTTAGATAGGTCGTTATGATGATGATGAAGTACTGTGTCAATCATTAAACAAGCGTGGCGAATATACGTGAAAACGGTTAGATAGTTTCAGCAACGAATTAAATGTAATAGATACGGCGCCGGTTCGTTTTCATCAATCGTTTTCATTCAACGCGAAGGACCACATCTGTGTGTCTCAGCTAGGTTTCATTGTGAGCACACTACAAGTAATTTTTTTATAACATTTAACAACTTTGTGATAAATTGTTTAGTTATTAGTTACTATGCGTCTCAACATTTATCAATATCTCTCAACTTTTAGAAACATATAACCATGATAAAATATTTATTAAAACAAAAACGCCAGTTCGTGTAATGGTATTAAGACTGTTGGTGACAGATACTTTGTAGTAAATTTAGATTAGTGCAAAAAATTTTTTGGGTTTATTACAGCAGTCAAGGCTTTTGACACGGTTCTGTCTTCATTCCGATCCTTTTTGATAAGTTAAATTTGTGCTAGAGGCGTCCATTTACAAGTTTTTAAATGCTGTTTGTATAAATGTTATCAAAACTTAAGAATTGGAAAATATTCATGCTCTGAGCTCCACATAACGTGTCGTGTGTCGCAAGGCTACATATTAGGACCGACTCTGTTCCTTCTTTATACAGGATGAAACTTAGGTTTGGGAAACAAAGATTACTTATCTTTTTTATGTATAAGTAATATAACTAAACAAATATGTGATAGTTGAATTTACCCAGTAAAGTTACACTAGCCGATTTTACCATTTATATGTAAAAAATAAAAGCAGCAATTTCTAAAAAAGGTAATCTCTGCATAATTTGTGCGACATAAAGAATCATCAAAAATATTTTTGAATGTGAAGAAGAACGAGAAATACTTGACTCTGTTTTTCTAAAAGAGCTGAAAATTCCATGTAATCGCTTATATTTTTTTAAATGTAATATTCAAATGAGTTCTCTTAAATTCTAATTATGGGATTTAATGTATCAATATACTTTACTGGTGATTACCAGACGGGGCTAATCGATTATGATTATAATCGATTAGCCCCGTCTGGTAGTCAAGTGACTTAGTAGTGAGTGATTTAGTATTTTTACCCTCTCTATTCGGATTAATGATGTGATGAATGTGATGATGATTAAATCTTAAATATCGTGCCGGCCTAAAAGGTTTGGGTTAGGTATACAGGTGATATAGATGACAACCTCCGTAAACAAGTGTTGTACACCGATTTTCAAGATGTCGCCATCTCCTGAGGTCCCGGGTTCGACTACCGGACAGGTAAACGTAGAAAAAACACTATCTATATTTCTCGGGTCTGGGTGTTTGTGGTGCCTACGTTGTTTCTGATTCCATACACGAGCTTTAGAGCTGCTTACTTTGGGATTGGAGCAGTGTATGTGATGTTGCCCTTATCTAGGTGCGTATTTATTAGTATTATTTTACTTGTGTATACTTATATCAGTATATCCGTTGAAGATTAACTTGGCATTAAAGAAACACCTGAATAAAACCAAACAAAAGTAGCAAGGCTTATTTTTATATTTACGAGTTGACAATTATTTACGAATTATGCAATTACGTAAAATATGTTTTTAATGTGTTATGAAATATATAAATATATATAATTTAAATTTATCTTTATTGAAATTAAGTTATTATTGTCCATTTTCATTAATACATATAGTATAGAATAAAAGGAACAAAAGCGATCCCTGAGGTATATTAGAAGTAATGTTTAGGAATTCTGATTGGTAGCCTTACAATGCTAACCTTTTTTTGGTATTTAACCATATGATTAAATGCGTTGCAAGAAATAACTATGTATTCGTCGATTTCTCCCAGTATTTTAATGATTTAATTGTAATTGATTTTATCAAACGCATTTGAGAAATCGGTATTCAAATCATCCTCTTGAAAACCGATATCCATAGGATTAGTAATGGAATCCATCGTCCGAAGATTAAATAAGTGGTAACATCATGTGTTTTGGGAAGTAACGTTTCTAGTTACCTCACGGACCTAAGGAATGGTGTAGACGAATGCCACTCCAGCCGAGTAAAGTGCGAAGCGTCGGGAAAGGGTCGAAAGAAACACGTTTCTAGTTACCTCACGGACCTAAGGAATGGTGTAGACGAATGCCACTCCAGCCGAGTAAAGTGCGAAGCGTCGGGAAAGGGTCGAAAGAAACACGTTTCCAGTTACCTCACGGACTTAAAGAATGGTGTAGACGAATGCCACTCCAGCCGAGTATTGCGAAGCGTCGGGAAAGGGTCGAAAAAAACACGTTTCTAGTTACCTCACGGACTTAAAGAATGGTGTAGACGAATGCCACTCCAGCCGAGTATTGCGAAGCGTCGGGAAAGGGTCGAAAAAAACACGTTTCTAGTTACCTCACGGACTTAAAGAATGGTGTAGACGAATGCACGCGTCGTTCGCAGCGGGCATCACGGAGGCGGAGCTGGTGGCGGCGCGCGAGCGCACGCACCGCCACCTGCGGCTGCGCGAGCTGATCGCCGAGCACTCGTGCGGCGCGCGGCTCGTGTGCGTCACGCAGCCCATGCCGCGGCGGCGCGCCGTCGTGCCGCCCGCGCTCTACGTGGCCTGGCTGCACGCGCTCGCGTCCGCCGCCGCGCGCGTGCTGCTCGTGCGCGGCAACCACGCCGCCGTGCTCACCTTCTACTCGTAGCGCGCGGTAACCACGCCGCCGTGCTCACCTTCTACTCGTAGCGCGCGGTAACCACGCCGCCGTGCTCACCTTCTACTCGTAGCGCGCGGCAACCACGCCGCCGTGCTCACCTTCACTCGTAGCGCGCGGTAACCGCGCCGCCGTGCTCACCTTCATCTCGTAGCGCGCGGCAACCGCCGCCGTGCTCACCTTCTACTCGTAGCGCGCGGCAACCACGCCGCCGTGCTCACCTTCTACTCGTAGCGCGCGGCAACCACGCCGCCGTGCTCACCTTCTACTCGTAGCGCGGTAACCACGCCGTGCTCACCTTCACTCGTAGCGCGCGGTAACCACGCCGCCGTGCTCACCTTCACTCGTAGCGCGCGGTAACCACGCCGTGCTCACCTTCACCGTAGCGCGCGGTAACCACGCCGTGCTCACCTTCACTGCAGCGCGCGGTAACCACGCCGTGCTCACCTTCACTCGTAGCGCGGTAACCACGCCGCCGTGCTCACCTTCACTCGTAGCGCGCGGTAACCACGCCGCCGTGCTCACCTTCACTCGTAGCGCGGTAACCACGCCGTGCTCACCTTCACTGTAGCGCGCGGCAACCACGCCGCCGTGCTCACCTTCTACTCGTAGCGCGGTAACCACGCCGCCGTGCTCACCTTCTACTCGTAGCGCGCGGTAACCGCGCCGCCGTGCTCACCTTCACTGTAGCGCGCGGTAACCGCCGCCGTGCTCACCTTCTACTCGTAGCGCGCGGTAACCACGCCGCCGTGCTCACCTTCTACTCGTAGCGCGCGGCAGCCACGCCGCCGTGCTCACCTTCTACTCGTAGCGCGCGGCAGCCTCGCCGCCGTGCTCACCTTCTACTCGTAGCGCGCGGCAACCACGCCGCCGTGCTCACCTTCTACTCGTAGCTCTTTTAGTCTACTCGTAGTCACATTTCGTTTACACTCAACTTAAGCAGGCTGCACTTTCTCTATTCAGCTGCTCGATCATGCTCTCCTACTCCATAGGTAAAGTAGTTCCATGTGCTCTTTAATTATAAATTCAATACGACATACTCCACGTTTTACATAAACGTAACTAATATGTAATTTTAATCTATGAAAAATGTGTAATTAACCCAACGATAATCCCACTGACACATTCCTCAGCTAAGTAAATATGTTTGGAAAGTGTGTATAAATATGTCCATTGTCATATTACTTCTTTTGCAGGAGATCTATATGATAACCATTTTATTGTATACATTACTTACGTGTATAATAATGTATATGAAATTTAAATGGTGCATAAATTTAGTATATTTCCTCGTCACTTATATTAGACTGATATTATATAATCAATGACAATACTAACAATTAAATGGATCACTACGTTTCCCCATTATCAATATGTAATGATATCCAAATTTTTGACTTAGACATTTTTACGGAATAGTTTGATATTAAGTAGGTAACATCAGCAAAAAAAGTAACTTCTTTGTAGTAAAATTTCGAGTTTTTGCTACTTAACACAAGCTTAATTAATATGAAATCTTTCCACGATTTTGTGAATTACATATAATAAACATATCGAAAACTTAACTACTGGTTATTTTATAACAAAAAATCGCAAAAATGGAACATATGGTAAACTTAAATCGATATTAATATATTAATGCGATAAACTAACAATTATATAATTAATGTTGCAGTACATACAGATGTACAGAAATCTGGTTATCGATAAAAATATTATTATATAAAATTTTACATATGATCTTACCAGTGTATTTTTGTAATAAATCTTTTGAAAACTTAACCAGAAGGTTACTAAATTTTGTATTGAAAAATTTATGACATTTTATAAAAGTCGAATAAGCTGTTTTTATGTTACACAATTGTGCGAATGTGTGTGTTTACTTTTGATTAACATTTTAAAAGTTTTTTTTTAATGACTTGCGTGTTTTTGAAAATCGGTACAGTGACATGATTTATAAACTTGATATACATATTTTATAGTCTTGTCAAGTTTTGTTTATATATTCCTAACAAAGTACACTTTTGTACATACTCATTCATATCGCTACGTTATTATTATGATTAAAATATTTGCAATCAATTATGTTATAGATTATTTTAATTTATTTAATATAACCTATCTACCCAGCGTTGTATTGCTGACCGTACCTGATCGGATCTCTTGTACCAGAGTCTTCTTTTTTTTATTTATTTGTCTATATTTGTGTTTGTGTTTGTGTGAGTTTTGGTATAAAGCGCGTGTATGTGATGAGTTGTATATGAATTAAATATGTACATTGATGAAATAAACGTATTCGGATTTGAAGTTGTTGTGTTTTTTTTTTTTATTTTAATTCGTTTCATTACCTATTTTTTTACGTTTTACATTTGTACATTGCGTAATCTCCGAAAATTTCAATAAGACACAAAATCCAAAGCCTCAATTTTTGGATTTTTTTTTACTTTTTTTGGAGCTACGCTTCCATTGTTGAGAGAGACACAAAAACTTAGCAATGGCAAGGATATAGTCATACGCTATCTATTATGCTAGGTAGACAGTTGGTATTTAACATAAAAACCTGTCGAAAATCTTAAAATGTTTTTCTATATTTAATTTAGAGAAACACAACTATGTTTCCCACCCACCACCTTCCGACAAAGATATTTTTGGCACAACGTGACAGGTGGTGAGCCCGTCGCCGACTTTATGTCCAAGCCAACGATATAAATCGTACATAGGTTTTTGAAAAACCCATTGGTACACGCCTGCCACCTAGGGATCGAACTCGGGGTCTCTTAATTCGAAGTTCCAACCACCCAACCACTCGGCTATCGTGATTTTGGGACTTTGGGTCCAAGGGACTTAATTGCCTAGACTAGACCTCTGTCTACCCCTGTATTGGGTATTGCGTGAAGATATTTATACATTTATTATTTATTTACAACTATGTTAATATTTACAATACTTATCAACTTGAAACTACAATAATCGTAGAGCCCCCTAGAGAGGTGTATGTCTCGTGGCATGGTACCAAGAACGCTAGCTGCATTTTCACGTTGAAAGGCCAGATTTAACCGTTGAGCGTGAAAAGAACCAGCCCTTTTGTCACCACTTATCTAAAATTTAACTAATTGAAATAAATCATCAAAAATTAAGAGATTTATTTTTAAATAACAAAACTTTAAAAGTGGACATTAATTTACCTGATTCATGTCCAGTTCGCGCCTGCGAATTATCTAAGCGCCTGCTGTTTTGCGGATTGATGATTCTTTTTACTAAGAACTTCATAGACTTTTGTGGGTTTAATTCTAAATACTTCAATTTATTTCTGTGAAGATCATTTTGATGTAAGTTTGTACATATTTTATAAATTCTACAATGATGTGTGACCTTAATTGAGGTTTAAAAGTTCATAATTTCAATATTTTCTGAGATTATAGTTTATCTCTTGAATAACCAGTAATCTTTATTTCAATGAGTGCTTTATTCATTTTCCAGTTACCAAATTATATGGACATTTATGTGGAATATCATGTAATGGGATTAATGTCGCAGGTTCGCATGAAACCAGGCTGTATTCCCACAAAATTTGAATGCCAGATAGATAGAAGAAAACGAACAGCTAATACGAAAGAACGACCGTACATTGTCAAGAAACAAAGACGGGCACTAATTGAAGAATTTGAAAAAAATTTGGAGAATAAAAGCATTACTAAAAAACATTTAGAACTTGGTGAAGCTTCATCCAGCGGTTCAGGTACCTACTTATCTGTTTATATTTCAATAACAATATTAAAGATTTATTTCATTTACTATTTACCATAATTAATCAATTCAGACAATAACCATTAAAATCATTGTCTGTTATCATACATACCTAATATTTAACTCGCTAAAGCATTTATTATGGAAAAAGTAAATTATAAAATATCTAAAATACTTTAACAACTTTGTTTGATTCATTGTTTGTAAAAAAGTGCAGGTTGTATTTACCTAGGTTACTAGGTATGTTATTGTCCTGCATTTTATTTGTGTCTAATAATTTCCTATTTTTACTTTTTAGTTTTACATGACAACATAGAAGAAAATTTAACAGAAAACAGTGCCTTGAGAACTACTGATAAGTCTATTCAAGTATTTATTACTCACAAGTTCAGAAGTAAAGCTATTCAAACAGAAAATAAATTAATAAATCAGATGAAATCACCCTTGAAACCTCATAGCCATTCTGTTTCTACATCACCATTTAAAGTTACAAGAGGCAATTTCACGTCGCCATGGACATCCACATTGCATAAACCTTCAAGGCAAATATATCCCCCTGAAAATCAATCTGGTAGTGATACTTCTTTTACACCATCTGTAATGCACAGAGAATCATCACCAGCAACAACATATCTCCAAATTGAATCTATATCAGACTGCAGTGAGATGATACAAGATGATAAAAAGCAGGAGGCATCTAAAATTCTGGAATGTACCTTGCTTAAAATTACAAAGAGCCCGCGTTTTTACATTGGAGTTCCCAAAAGCTGTTATTACATAATTCATTTAATAGAAAAACATACTAATATTCCTGCTAACAATATACTCATGTGCTTAAAGAAAATTAGATTAAATAACCCATTTAGAGAGCTTGCTGATGACTTTACAATGACTCCAAGTCATGCGAGCAAAATTTTTTTAAAAAATATACCTTTATTAGCAAGTGCCATGCGTCCTTTCCTTGTTAACTTAAATAAACATTCTATAAAAAGTAATTTACCTATGGCAGGCATAAATATCACAATGTCAGTTGTATCATAGACTGCTTAGAAATAGAGGTACAAAACCCTTCAAAGGCCTTGCATCAGTCTCTGACATGGTCATAATATAAAAAGGCCAATACTATTAAGAATCTTGTATCCTGCACTCCCAACGGTTTAGTTAACTATATTTCACCTGGTTTTGGAGGTCCAATCACAGACACATGTTTAGTGGAATCTTGTAACTTTATAAAGTGCTTGCAATCAGGCATGTGTGTGATGGCTGACAGGGGTTTTAAGCATGTGGAGCAATCTTTATGCAGAGAGGGAGTGCAACTAGTAAGACCTCCAAGTATTACAACAGGGGCAAAACTTTCTAAAGCTGAAGCAAGAAACCAAACAAATTGCTAGTTTGAGGATCCATGTAGAGCGAGTGATTCGGTGATTGAGAGAATTTAACATGTTAAGGCCGCATACATGTCTAAATCACAATCTTATCAAAGTACTTGATGATGTTATTACCATTGCCTGTGGTTTAATTAATTTGCAAGATTCTTTGATTAAATAAAACTAGATTAATTTAAAGCATACAGTTTTATTTTAAAATCCCAATAATTGCACTTTGATATAATATAGGATACACATTGTCTTTCCATGAAGAAATTAGCACTTTGAGCATCAAATTTAACTTGTATTATATTAACCCTTTTATTTTCACTAAAGTTGTAATCAGCATCACAGTAATAGCCATTTTTACATCCTGTCAAAAGCATTTGTAGCTGCATCTGCGCATAGTATTTTTTAGTGGGTTTCCCATTAATAACGTAATTGTTATATGTTTTTACACTTATTGGGCACTTAATTTCGATTATATTGTCATCACAAATCCCATCAGGCGATGCTGCTATAATGGGATAGTTTTTATTTTAGCATTAGCCCACATTTTTTATTTTTTTTTCCAGTATGTTGCTCACTGTTTGCCTCACTTCATTCTCCAACATTCTACCGCGCATCATGGCCCATGTATCTGGAATTTTCCCCTCCCATTATCAATGAAATCAAGGTGCCATCAGTGGTTTTGCACCTACTGAATTCAAAAGCTCGTGAAGTTGTCACTCTGCCATACCTCAATTCATACCAAAGTGAGCTTTTATGTTGTTCTCTAGTTGCTTCCTCAACTTTTATTATATCATCATTAGTTAACACAACTTTTTCAAAAAAGGTGTCACAGGATTTTTCTTTGTATTTCTGTACCAGTTTATGCATTGATAATCTTTCTAATGTATCAGGAAAATAGTCTGCTTGATACTTAAGTACCTCACAGTCACTAAGTTTATGTTTCTTCCCTTCTATAAATTTTGTAAACTCACCACTATTTGATGGCAAGCTTGGTTTGCCATTAGATAATTGTTTCGAAGTTATATATTTTAATGTGGTACCAACCCCTGACAGCTTTGATTTTCTCCAGTAGCACTCCACAGATGTACAGGAAGGCTCCTCACTTCGGCGATGGACCCACATGAGAAAAGCTACAGCATGTTTGCAGCCTCCTTGTGAAGAAACACAGCCATGGCAATTCCCAATACAGGGGTAGACAGAGGTCAAGTCTAGACACTTAAGTCCCTTTGACCCACCTTCCTTCGAAGATATTTTCGGGACAACGTGACAGGTGGTGAGCCCGTCGCCGCCTTTATGTCCAAGCCAACGATGAAATTCGTACATAAGTTTTTGTAAACTCATTGGTACTGCCACCTGGGGATCGAACTCGGGTCTCTCGACTCGAAATTCCAACCACCCAACAACTCGCCATCCATGGCATTGCACAGATTTCACTACTTCATCCTCTCGTCGACTGTAAGTGTTACTACGTACAATTTTGCGTGGACCTTATGCTCAGGGCAAAGTTTTGCCTTGACGGTGCACAGATTAGCTTCGCGTTTCAGCTGCACATAACTTACAGCGTCAACAACAAATAAATTTATATGTAAGGAATATCACATAATATGGTATAGTTGTTTAAAACTATTTTTTATAACATAATAAAAACAATACATTTTATAACCTAAACCTAACACCCATACATACGGCTCATATACCTACGTAGGTAGGTATTTGTGACATTTTAAACGCTAAAAATAGTGGTTATGTTACGAAGATTTAATGTACTTACATAGAAGTTTTGATGCTTCTAAATTCTGCTGAACAGAAGTCTTTGTTTGAAGCTAGGAACTCTCCCACCATCAATGAATCAACTCTAGGCAAATTAGCAGAATTTGCCTTGTTAAATCCTTGTTTCATGGCTGATGTCTGTTGTGGAAATGGTAAACAGGTAAACTACGACTATAAAATGTATTTTAGCGAAAGGTAAAGCGAAAACAGTAGTTTTTTTTGTTAGAATTGCATTGATCGCGCGTAAGCTCAAACGAAACAAGATGACGTTACTGAGACGTGACGTAATTCGCTCTGATTGGTGTTTAAGCTATCATGGCTGATTTCTGTATTTTATAGATTTATTTTAACAAATAAATCATAAATCTCGTCATTATTAAGAGAATAAATACATTTTTCAAAATCCTTGAATCCTGTTTCATTAGATCAGTTAAATATTTTGGCGATACTTGACTACTGTCATCATGCCTATTGACAAATCTCACACTGAACATATCTGAAATGATGATAATTAATAAGTAGTATAATTAAAGTAGACGTAACAGTAACTTAAAATCAATTTAGATATAAACTTATAGTTTTGTTGCACTCATGTATGTTTTTGGAGTTTTAAACTTTAATATTTTGATTTATGTATATATTTAAAAGAAAATCACTTATGTAAACCATTAGGTAAGGTGGATTTAAAATATTTCATTTGTGTGTAGAATTTTAATACAAGGCATTTATAAAATTAAAGTTTATATAAATTTATTGTGTAGTCAAAGTCAAATATAAATGGCTAACTGCAATATGCTTTATTAAGTAAATCATATTACGTAGGTTACATAAGAATAAAGCAGGTAATAGCATGTAGGCATACCTGCATAAAATGCTTAATGTTACTAACTCAATAATTATTCCAAATTTTTGTAATACGAAAAATAAAGTTATAAAACTATGTATAGATTGTATCCTACAAGTGATTTATAAAAGTTTTGTTTATGAAAAAATATTTGTAATATCTGACTCTGAACGAATACTAAAAATCTGTGAATTTGTATCGCGTCTAGCATAGATACGCCCATCTCGTGTCCATATATATTTCCAGCCTTTGTACCGTCCTTGTTCACGAGACTTATGAAAAAGTTGCCTGTTGAAAAAGGTTAGTCGTTCATTAATATAGACGCGGTCAGGTTCAGCTAGTTTGACCATCCCAGTACCAATCGCCGCACGACTAGCCCGAGCGGCGCGGATCAGCTGGTCACGGAGTGTATTACGCGCTAGACGGACGACAAGGGGTCGCGGACGGGTGGTGGCACTTGTGCCACCGTCACTGCGGCGTTTGCCTCTCCGCTGTGCAAAGATAATTTCTCGACCGTCAAGAGACACGCCTATCTTTTGTGCAACTATTGTAACCATATGAGCAGGGTTCTCGCTGTTGTGTTCATCAAGACCTACGATTTCCAGATCAGTTTAAAGCATTTCTTGCTCACAATTATTAAGATTGCTCTCAATTCTCGATACCTTGTCGACACCAGTACCATTAGAAATTCTGGTTTCCGTATCAGTCAGGCGCGTTATAAAATTACTCACTTTTTCCTCCACTATATTTAGACGGTTATTAAAATCTTGAACAGTGGAGTTAAGCTTTAACACCTCTTGCCTGAGATTTGTCTTTCTTGGATTATAATTCTTGGATTATAGTTGCTAATTGTGTGCTTATTAACTTTATTTCTTGTGCGACATTTACGTCACTCGTCTTCGTAGGCAAATCTAGAAGAGCATCACCAAATTCTGCATCGACACTCTCCGAGCTACTCGACTGCGGAGTTGAGTTTTTGTTTACTTTAATTTTACAGCTCTTACACCGCCATCTGGTGAGATGTCGAACATCTGAATTGACATTAGCACATTGGCGATGAAAAATCAAACCACATGAACTGCACTTTGAACAGTCTGCTGAGGCATATTTTCCACAGGTACTACACTTGTTTACCATGTTTAGGTACTAAATAACATCCAACGTTCAAATCGCTTCCAATCCACACAACTCCGCTAGCAGTCACAAGATGGCGCGAATACAATAAAATTTTAATAAAATTCTTTTTGAAATAAGATCTTATTTAAAATAGATAGTTTAAATTTATATTGCAATAACAGTAACACTGCATTATATACTTTATTGCGTGGCGACAATTTTTACACAAAAGTTAATGATATTATGGATATCTAGTGACAGTCGATCGAACAGCGGACTGTCAATCACAAAATTTTCGATTTGTTTTGAAATCAGTTATACACTAGTTACTATTACTTATTTGAATTGACACAACTTCAATGATTTCAACTTTTATAACTTTGTAGCTATTAAATCAAATTAACACATTTTTAAACACAAAATTAACTAGCAAGATCGTTACACATATGTTCTAGACCTAAGTCCTTTCGACCCACCTAGCACTGAAGACATTTTTGGGACAACAGGTTGTGAGCCCGACGGCGTCTTAATGTCCGAGCCAAGCATAAATCGTACATACCAATGGGTTTTATCAAAAACTTATGTCCTGTTTATATCGTAGTCTTGGACAAAAAGTTGGCGACTCGGTTACCGCCTGTCACTTTGTCCCAAAAAATATGTATTAATTTATATAAATATAGTAGTTAAGTTTTGTAGTAGTAGCAGTAGTTATGAGACTCGAAGCTGTTGCTCTTTTTGCGCTGATGGTGATTCCTGGATTGAATTTCCTAACTGGCAACCTATCGGATTCATCATTTCAGTCCTAATAAAATGCAGAAATTACAGCGTTCTTAGTGTTGCAATTAAATTTGATGGTAAATTCCGCAAGAAATATATCGTCGAAATCATCTGTTGTCACCAATGATCCATTGAACCAATGAACCTGACACGAAATAGTCACGATTGCCGAATGGCTGGGTGATCGGAATATGAGTCGAGAAACCAGAGCTCGAACGCTCGTACTAATAGGTTATTTCAAAACTTATGTACGATATATCGTTGGCTTGGACATAAAAGACGGCATCAGGCTCACAACCTGTCACTGTGTCTTCGGTGGAAGTTGGGACGATAGGACTTAATTGTTTAGACTTCCCCAGTATTGAGAATGGCGTGAAGTTATTTTTTAATTATCAAGAAAGCTGTCGTCGAAATCTGATTTAACGAATACTATTGGGAACTCTTCCATGACTCTGCTCATTGCTTTCTCTGTAGGCTTCGCTAATCTCTCGCTCTTCAGTTGTCAATTAATTATCGATATTATTATGGTATGATTTAGAAAATGTAGGTTAAAATGAGTTTGACGTGAGTTGAACGTAAGTTTAACGATTTTTTCTTATTTCCGAAAGTAAAGTAGAGGATTTGATAACGACGGCCATGTTTTTTTGGGTGTTGGAATGGAATTTCCGAAAAGTTTTTGTAACGGCACTTCCTGTGACCATTTCTTAGCCTCTAGACATCAAGCTAATGTCAGGACCTCACAAACTTGTGAGTACTATTGCACTAACAAAACCTTCCGAGTTACTTCAGTGTGTGGTCTGGACTGAATCTGATAGACTGAAAACCAGTCCATTCTATTTTACGATCTTACGCTGCTAAACTGATTTCTTTTTGTTTGTTTCTTTCTTCCCCTCACCGCTCTGCTTTATTTTGTTGAGTATTTTTTAAGACGGCTATTTTATTCATATAACAGCCTTGGCGTTACTTGTGAGAGTTACGGACAGGCGTCCGTATGTGACACGTCACTAACAAAGAGTATATAATCACCATTAGCCACTAAGACCGACTGAAAACCAGCGCTACAGTTTTAACTGAACTGCGGCATTAAGCACCGTCGGTCTTTGCCCATTGCGCCACGACGATGATACACAACTGTCGTTTTTTTAACAGAATAATTTTTATATTTTGTTTATAGTTAAATTATGTATATTAAAATTATGTTACGTAAATTACGTATAAATTACGTATATGACTATCACCGAGGTTACAACTCTGCTGATTGCTTGGAAATATAAGAATGCCGACGAAGCATCGGGGACCTCGATCCAGCAATACAGAAAATAATAATTCATTCATGCCACTTCGATTTAATTAGACAAGTTAGTTTACAGTTGTTTAATAATGTAAATTTAGTTTTAAATATATTTTATAAATTGTTTTTTTTTTTGTCACCTCCGGTCGCTGCTAATGTAATTGTAATTATAATTAGTTTAATTTTGTCTGCAAATTTGTCAATTTATGTATTATTTTTTAATTTTCGCGGCTTAATTTATAATGTTCTAATATAATGTTATAATATTTTATGTAATGTTAATTTGTGATGTATACTGTGCAATTAATTTTTCTTTCTTCTTTTTTTTCTCACTTTGTTTCTTTTTCATTCTTACTTAAGGCTTAACTTAGTCCTCTCAGGACACCCCATCTGGAAGAAAGGGAGTTGTATAATTCTTACGCCGATTCCTGACGGCATCAATCTTGTAGGAACAATATCTTCATGCGTAGTATGCATGAATAGCTATAAAATATTTGAACAAATCTGATTAGCAACACAAAAATGATGTAGCCGTTATTAGCGTATTTCCCTTTGTTATTTATTCTGATATAATAAGTAGTTAGTGGATAAATTTTTAAGTCACGATAGCCGAGTAGAGACACGAGTTCTATACCCAGGTGGAAGGCGCGTACCATTTGTTTTTTTAAACTTACATACTTTTTAAATTGTTAGCTTGAACGTAAGGGCGGCGAAAAGCTAAAAAATTTCTTTGTTGAAATGTGGGTTAAAAGGACTTAATTGTCTGGATCTCTATCTACCCCTGTATCGGGAATGATATTTTTTTAATCAGGCTATCTTACTGCTACTAATATTTTACCCTTTTAGCCCATCGCCCACGCTCATCGTAGTTTTTATCGCCGTAGCAAGAGGAGAATGAAAATCTGGATTCTTAAGCCGCTTACAGCAAGTTTTCGGTTCTCATTTGCTTTGACGTCATTAATTCCTCTTTTTTCATCATTAAATAAACGACCCGATAGCTGATTTGGCAGTGGTCCTACCTTCGAAGCTAAGGGTTGCGGGTTCGAATTACGCTAAGAAGAAACTTTAGTGTGGTAAATATTAATGACGAGACATGAACTTTATATGTATATTTGTTTATATGTATATTTGTTATGTTTATGTAAATATATGTGTATGTAAGTACATTGTACCGTTAGCTTGAACATTGAGACGGCCAGCTGTCACGTTGTTCTTAAAAAGCTGTAGTGAAAGATCGGTCGAAGAGCCTTCATTGTCTAGACCTCTGGCTACGCCAGTGTTTAAAACAAAATAAATATCTTCACGCAATTCCCAATACTGGGGTAGACAGAGGTCTAGTCTAGATAATTATGTCCCTTTGACCTACCTTCCACCGAAAATATTTTTGGGACAACGTTGCAGGTGGTGAGCCCGTCGCTGTCTTTATCTCCAAGCTAACGATATAATTAGTACATAAGTTTTTGAAAAACCCATTGGTACGAGCCTGCCACCTAGATGTCAAACTCGGGTCTCTTGACTCGATATTCCGAACACCCAACTCGGCTGTCGTGACTTTTAGTAACGTGATGTTTTGCCAGTTTTTCAGAATTCTATTCTACATATCAGTTCCTTTACCATGGAACTTAAGCTTTAGTAATTTGTTGAGAAGTTGGGCAAGTTATGGCAGAAACTCCTCCAGAAGGGGCAAAGGCAGAACACCGTGGGGTTTCAGTCGGTATAAGCTCGACATCACCCGTCCTTGCCCCCGCGGAGGCGGATATACGTTAAGTTTATCCCCACGTTTAAAAAAAATGTGTTTATATTATATTTATATTAATTATTATAGCAAGGCTTCCTGAAACATATTGGCGATCGCTCTACTAGACACGCGTGCATTTCAGACGCTGTTGTCATTCACCGGTCTACCTAATTTAGGGTCTGATCTTTTTAAGAATGCACATTTTTCGATAGTCATTGATCTGAGGAGTCACGACAGCCGAGTGGTTGGGTGATCAGAATTTGAGTTACGAGACACGAGTTCGATCTCCAGGTTGTAGGCTCGTACCAATCGGTTTTTTCAAGATGTTTATTTACCTATTTAATTTATTTACATTTTTATTCATTCCAAAAATGAGGCAGAGTTTAGAAAATATAGTTCAATCGATCCACCTTTCACCGAAGACATTTTGGGACTACGTGTCAGGTGGTGAGCCTGTCGCCATCTCCATTTCCAAACCAACGATATAAATAGTACATAACTACAATAATACATAACTAAGTAATAGTACATAACTATTTATATCGTTTGGTTTGGAAATGGAGATGGCGACAGGCTCACCACCTGTCACGTAGTCCCAAAATGTCTTCGGTGAAAGGTGGATCGATTGAACTATATTTTCTAAACTCTGCCTCATTTTTGGAATGAATAAAAATGTAAATAAATTAAATAGGTAAATAAACATCTTCACGCCATTCCCAATACAGGGGTAGACAGTGGCCTAGACAATTAAATTAAATCGTTTCGACCCACTTTCCACCGAAGCTATTTTTGAGAAAACTTAACAGGTGGTAAGCCTGTCGCCGTTTTTACGTCCAAGCCAACGATATAAATCGTACGTACAACGAGCCTCTGTAATCGAACTCAGGTCTCTTGACTCAAATTTCGTCCCAACTACTCGGCTATCGTGGCTCTATAAGAATAAATATTTTCAAGGGTCTATAAAATAATATATAACCTCTAAGCTATCGCGGCTGTTAAATATGGCTAAAATTGACAATTTTGAACTATATTAATCACAATAAAAAGATAATTTTCAGTTTTTATAGCGGTTTTTGTTTATCTTATTAAATATTGTTTTACTTCACGGCGTTTCGGATGTATTCTATTTTGTGAGCACAGATGCTGCTAAGCATCCGAAGCGAAATCCGAAAGTAATCGCTTTATTTTAAATATGCATTGTTCGTGTACAAAATCATAAATATCCATCAAAATCTAATCATAAATATTGGAAGACTGACTATTAGAAAACAGTTTTTCATGCTAGTGCCACGGTTATTTCTTCTCTGTTCCGGCGACTCTACAATGTCGTTGTTATCTCTACACTTGCGACATCTTTTTTTTCATACTCGAAAACAAGATCTCATAGTGTTATTGAAGTGACGTGAAACGAAATTACCGAACAAATATTACACTACAAATTAACAAACAACTGCAGCAAATTGAAGACTCGCTATATTTTTCCTTGTAATATTTAAATTTCGAACTCGTTAAAAAGCATCGTTTAGATGATACGGCGTCAAGAACCGTTGCATTTATCTATTGGTAAACCGAATAAAGCGTGTCCTGTACGATTATTCGTTTTCTAAACACCGATCTAACACAATTATTTCTAGTTATCCGCAACAAGCCTGTCCAGCGTACCACGGTTAGACAGTCGGTCCACGGACGCCATTGTAAACGGTCGGGTATCGCTTTGCTGTGTTCGCATACGGTCCCGCGTAAATCACGCCCTATATTCGAAAAAGTGGTCTGTTAACTTTTTTTTTTTAAAAGTGTCGTTTAACTGTGTGCTGCCAGTGTACGTGATAAAAAACAGATTTTTTAATAGGCGATTCCCAAAAGCCGGATCTAAAAGACAGAGGTAAACATGTCACTTTTCATTCGATTTTTAAACACGTTCGCCATGTCGAGATGATTATTTTTAATTTTTTTTTTAATCAGACATTGAAGTTTTGTATCGAATGGACGAAGAAATCTTTGTTTACAAACGTTTTCAAGGCAGCTCGAGACAAATGAATGTTATATTTTTTATACTATGTGGCGAATAGAAAAAAATATAGTTCGGTAGTAAATTACTATGATTATATGTAAATGAAGTCGTTTTTAAGACAATATTTATAGGTATTTGGAATGTATCACTTACAGTTTGAAATGTAAAAAGTATTTATAATTTATCTGGTCATGGTCATTCGCATTTGGCCTGTCACTCTACCTATCTATTATTCGTTTAAATAAACAAATAATTTTAACATATCGTTTTACAATTAATGAAATGAAGTAATGTTTTTTTTTAGTTTGTTGTTAATGAAAAATTTATTGTCGACCCGATAGCCTAGTAGCGATCTGGCTTTTAAAGCTAAGGGATGTGGGTTCGAATACCGCTATGGTGGAGAGTTTTGTGATTAAAATGAATATTTGTACTCAAGTCATCATCAATTATTTGTGTATATATGAATATTTGTCTTTAAGCAGACATAGAGTTCTAACTTGACTCTACATTTTAAGCAAAAGTAAAAAAAAGTAGCACCATGCACATGTCTAGAACCGAGAAAATGTAGACAAAAGTGGTTTTTCTACATCAACCCGTCCTGGAATCGAACCGGAAATATATTTTATATACAGGTTTCTTCACGACTTTTACGCGCTTTGGCAGCACTTAAATTGTCATTAACAATTTTAGTTATCGCCCAGGTTTTTTAACATGAGCGCCTTGACCACTGAGTTACCATGAACACAGAGCATATTGAGGTATCACAGTGCTTGTTGAATTTCCTTTACCCCAGCAATTTCCTCAATTTTAACATTTTAATTTTAATCATTTAACCTTTTATAATGTTTCGGTAAACTCGTTAAATTTGTTTTAAATAATGTACTGGGCAGGAAAGTGGCTCTTGAAACTAAGTTATTTTTTTCCCTGCACGGGGGTCATAGACCACTAGTTGTTCATGATTATGTTTATATGGTTAATCAATAAAGATTATTATTATTACTATTCAATGGCCTTCAAAAGCGAGTCATCGGCCTACGTTGACCCTCTTTGCTATTTACTTTATCGAGTATGCATTTATCGGTCAAACTTAAAAACCTTTACGTATTGTTCTTCCTATTAATATTGTAGATGTGAAAGTTTGTTTGTGTGTTTAATGTTTGGATGGTCGTTACTAGATCACAAATAAGAAACGTTTATAGTTAAATTTTTCACATAGAGAATTCGTAACCTGGATTAACACGGGATACCATTTGCCTAAGAAAATTATCTGTTCCTGTTTATTGGTAAAGCGCAGGAAAAACCGCAGCTGGTGCAATAAATGTAAAAAGAAATTTTTTGGGACACTTCACTGAAGCCATTTTTTCGGAAAACATGACGTGGTCAGGCTGTCATCGTCTTTATGTCCAAGCCAACCATCAAGTTTCAAAGCAATGGTGGGTCGAAATTACTTAATTGTCCTATCCCGTCTATACCTGTCTATCCCGGTATCGGGAATGGCGTGCAGATATTTTTTGTCTTCTCCCGTATGACGGATGCGTGATGTGCATTTTTCATGTGCATCCATTTATTCAGTATACATGATATCCTATACTTTAATAGAGGTGATAAATTTCGTGTATGCACAATTTTATTCAAATCATATCTGCGTGATTGCCCAGAGTTGGGTAAAGATTCCCTTAAATATTTGAGACAGATGAAAGCAGGTTAACCGCCGCGACTCTAGTCCAGTGCGTTTTGCGGACTCCACACGTCTTAGAAGAAATATTTTAATTATGAATGTAAGATAAGTAATAAAAATATTTTTATTACGTAGACGAGTAGGTTTCTTTTTACTATTAAATTTAAAGACCTCCGTCTGAAGTCTCGAGTGGGATTCCCGGATAGGTCAATGATGATAACACTTTTTCTACATTTTCTCGGGTGTGGGTGTTTCTGGTAACTTCGTTGTATGTAACGTTGTTGTAACAAGTATTTATGCTACATGTTTTGGGATCTATGGGCTACATCTATCTATGTATGTATTATAAATCTATCTAAATACATAAAATTGTAAATTTCAAATTGTTGAAAACAATTTGAAATTTACAATTTTAAAAAAATCAAAAAAAACCATTGGCACAAGCCTGCCGCCTGGGAATCGAACTGGTGTCTCTTGATCCGAATTCCGATCACCCAACCACTCGGCTACCGTGACTTAAAATTATCATTAACAATTTAAGTGCTGGAGAGGACGCCAAGGTTCGGCAAAGGTCGTGGGTTCGAATCTCGCCTGTGTCAGTCGAAATTTTAAATAAAATTTTTTCTCTTTAACTCAATAATTTAGGTGCTGCTAATCGG